>JANAVB010039017.1:13395336-13398013 GCA_029216955.1 Iris pallida
TGGATATTGCTGGGATATTATCTTAGACACATTAGCATCTATTTTCCTTGAGTTCTAATCATATCGTGCTATCTCTTCCTTAGCTGTGATTGAGTTCATTTACTGCTATGTCACCCCATTCGGGAAGTATAAACTGTTTAGTATATTACTGCTAGATGTTGTGACCTAGGACAGCGTTCTACCGCGATACTGGCGGCGTTGGCTGGACGTACCCACGTCTCGTGCCCTTACTCTAGGGTGCGGGTCGTGACAGAATAGGTTTTGTAAGTCATGAGATGCGCCTTCCGTGACTTCTGTGTTTAAGTAGCACATAAGGCCTCTATTGAATGGCACACTAGTGGCATGTGCGTAGAGGGCTTCGAATAGATCACAACCATATATTGGACCAAAAGATTTGAGTCAAGGTTGGATCTCTAACTGCAGTCCAAAGTACATCGGTGTTATGGTAAGGGTTATCGCTAGTCCCTTTTGACCTGAAAGTCGTATCATAATAGAGAGTCGAAGGAGATGTGTTTGTGTGGGACATGATATGTCTACTTGAAGTATAATTGTTTAAGTTCTGCATATAAATTTTGTTGGAAGGCAACAGCTAGTATTCACTTCAAATATCAAAGTCACGGTAAGGGACACCAAAAGATCTAAAAAGAAAGTGGGAGTTCACGAGTCACTAATTTATCATCCTATGAGAACCAATTTACCTCAATCAATCGGTGATCCCCAAATTCCTAAAAGTAAGAATGGCTTACAATGTATTCACTCTAGAGACTAGGATATGGTTTTAGGAATAATGAGGTTAGGAATTTGATTCGCGATATCGTACCTTGACATTTGGTAAATATAAGTCACGATGTGATGATAACATATAGGATAGTTGTGAATCAATTTCGAGGATTGTACCCCGAGTCCTAATAAATGGAAATTGCATACAGTGGTACCTGAGTCGATAAGATGGAATGACCCGCTTGTCCATGGTATACGAGAGTCTATCGGCGGAATAACGAACTCTAAAGCACGTCATAGGAAAGATCCCTAACTACTAAGTCGTGAATTTCTATTTGTCTTAAACTGCCAGACTATCACAAGCGTTCTAGAGGTATTAAATGTAGTGCTCATGCATCTTGTTGATTACTAATACAACATAATGACGGGGCATCATGCTACAAATTTGGCTAAGATGGTGAATATGTGTTCTAATATTATGTCACTTCTTTGATAATAGAATTTTGTACTAGAGTATATTGCTGAATCTAATCTTGGAATGGGTGTCTACCACGGTCCTTGCAATGCTTGTCCTTGTTTTGTTCTATTCTCTCTGTCTAAACTGTGGAGGCCTAGTCAAGTAAGGTTGAGTTAAGGCATACGGGTTGCTAGTTAAGCCAAGAATCAAGATGAATATTTGGAGACTCACAATAATTGATTCCTAGATATTAGATAGTCTCATAAGTTTGTGGTTTACCCAAGGGTAAGATCTTACTCATCTCTCAAGCTCAAATGACTAGAAGGTCACGATATTACTATTAGGGTCGAGAGAAGGACGAGCAAATTTAGGCAAGGTTGTAGTTATATGGCTTGGCCGATGGTTGCTATACTTATGCATATAACTACCATGGGCATGGGGATATCTGTATTTACTATCAAATACGAGCGTTCATCTTTTCATCAGTGAAAGACCAAAAGAAATAAAGCGTTCAAGAAAGATGTCATTGAATACATTACGTAACTCAAAGGCGATTGTGTAATTCAAGAGGAATTGTCAATGCAGTCGCGGATGAGATCCTAGATACCTCTATATCTCAATCCACGTGGGATATCATATGAAGAGCGAACCAAGTGCACTATGGTTGATCAGACCATAATACATTGATTCTAATTAGAAAACATGCTTGTGGGCGTCCCCAGTACACTATGTCCTGAACAAACTCGACAATGAATAAGCTTGCAAACTAGGCTATAAATAGCGTCGTCATTCATGGTAGTTTAAAGTATAAGTACGGAAGAATACATTGAAAGCAGTAATAAATAGTTCGAGTTTCACAAGGATCTAAGTCTTATCCGTGTGCTTGCGTATACAGTCGTCCTACTGGTTCTTGTAACATACCTTAGTTGACCAATGGGTATGGGCTACAAAATCTCTATATTCTGGTAAACATCTCTCCTACACTAGCATATACTCATTATCACTTTGTTACACTTTATACTAGGTTAAAGGATTGGTAGGTGTTGTCATACTACTCAACTTATGAAGTCAACTAATAGAGTAATTGAGGAATATAACACGTATTTGTATGAGTTATCTCCTAACCTCTCTATTCAGCACGAAAGAAGATAAGATTTACAGTAAAAGGAATCAAGCAGAAGGAAGTCAAGATAATCGGACGAGAGTTCGATTTGGAATTAAGGGAGAAGTCAAGCTTATGGATGAGATTCCTCTATCCTAATCCTATATGCAGGCTCACATCGGTACAGTAACGTAACGAAGTGACAAACTCGACCGCATGGGCCACCACAAAAATATGTAACGCCCCAGTCCTAAATACTTAGGGCTAGGTACGTATCCTGCCAGCTGTATACATACGAAGTATACTCCAATGTATGGAACCCGTATGTATACATAAGCTGTAAAATACAGTAAAACCATGATAACTAAATCGCATCCACAACAATAAAGAATAATATT
>JANAVB010039017.1:13450154-13505154 GCA_029216955.1 Iris pallida
TATATATATATATATATATATATATATAAATATAATATATATATATATTAATATATATATATATATATATATTTATATATATATATATCTATATATATATATATATATATATATATATTAATGTGTATATAGGGGAAACATCATAGGTTACCTAGATCATTTTGTATTCTTGGGAACTAGTATTTTCAATTAGGTCAGGGTAGAAAAATGTGGAAGAAGAAGTCTTGGGTAAGTTAGTCAGTAATACAGAGAATTATAGATACAGAGCTTTATGATATTAGTTGTAAAGTTATTTCCTTCATGCATATCCTATCAGGTAACCGTCGTTTGATTTTTTTGCTATCATGTGATTTTTCCTAAAATGACTTGATTTTCCCTCTATCCTTATAATTACTATTCAGTTTTTAATAAAATCATATAATATATTTCATTTATAATTATGTCACTTTGATTACAGTCGTTATCATATCTAGACGACTCTTAAATCATATTTATATGATTTTAACCGTAACTAGACTTTATTTCTGATATTGATCGTGCCCTAATGATTTTGATAGTGGTAATGATGATTTTTGGGTTCTCTTGGTTATGAGTAGATTTTGAGTGTACCAAATTATTTTGTTTATATTATGATCATGTCTAATTTGATAATGATCATAGTTATATGATTTGGTCTTTATTTTTGAATGATTTTGATCTTAATTATAATCGTGGCTAAATGACTTATTTCCTTTTGATAATGTTTCAAAGCGATTCTAGAATTTAATTTGCCCATTC
This sequence comes from Iris pallida, assembly GCA_029216955.1. NCBI lineage: Eukaryota > Viridiplantae > Streptophyta > Magnoliopsida > Asparagales > Iridaceae > Iris > Iris pallida. The sequence goes on from JANAVB010039017.1 coordinate 13,450,932, forward strand.
TTAAATTTGATTTCTAGTCAAGTCAAATTTTCAAAATTCCTATTTTTATTATGCTTAGTCGTTTCATTTCTTTGTTTATCACCTATAAACCCATTAGTAGTGACTATAGCATTTTGACAATATTTTTGGATTAATGGTGTTTGAAATTTTTTTTAGCCGTGTTAGTAATGCCTAAATGATTTTGATTTTGACTTGGTCATGCCTAATTAATTTTGGTTCTTTTGGTCATGACTAGGTTATACCTAACTAATTTTGATTATGTTCATGACTAATTTTTGATATTTTGATCATGCATATGACTTCAATTTTTCTCTTGAAACATTTTGATCAAATCGTGCATAAAATTATTTAATCATGCTTCGAATGAATCCTAGAACTTGATTTTCACTCATGTTTAAATTTGATTTCGGTAAAAGCTCAATTTTCAAAATTTTTGGTTTTATTCTTAGTCGTATCATTTCTATTTTAGCACCTATGGCCCTAATAGCCTAAATAATTTTGACCAAATCATTACTAAATCGTGTTTAAATGATTTAAAATTTTAGTCATAGCCGTGCTAGTTATGCCTAAACGATTTCTTATTGGATTTAGGTTATAATTTTATTTTTGATCATATTTAGGATTTAAAGCATGATTATATCATTTTGATACTATTTTTATTATGTCTAAATTTTGATTTATTTTATCATAGGATTTACTATGCCTAGATTTTAAATTTGATCACTTCTAGAAAATCATAATTCTACTACTCGTACTTAAATTCGAATTCTATGTTTAACAAATTTAAATTATTTTTAAGTTTTCATATTTGTTTAATGTTAATAGTGCTTATCGTGCCATTTGAAATTTCGAGGACGAAATTTTTGTAGGGATAGATTTGTAACTACCTCGATTTGGAATTTCTGTTTTCAAAAATTTTGAGTTATAAAATTGGTTTGCAAAGTTTAATTTTCATTTTTGAAGTCAATGTCATTGTTTTTGAAAATATATAAAACCATTTTTTGAATTATTTAAATTTATTTCTAATCCAGATTACTGTTATTTAATTATTTAATTTAATTTATAATTAATTTATTATTAATTATTGGTTAATTAGTAAATTAGTTATTGTATCAATTATACTTACTCAATGTATATAGAGGTTATTTTCCTAAAAAGTTGTTTTTATATTTATAGCAGAACATTATTTTTGGCCTTGGGCCTATGGTTAGTTAATTGGTTAATTAGTCCTGATTACTAATTAGTTACTAGCTATAGGATTAGTTAGTCATTAATTAATTAATTAGTTAGTGCTGTCATTATTCTTTACCAATCACCCCAGATCTATTAGTATTTACATAGGGCTGCCACGATATCACACTACTATTTTATTATAAATATTGGGGGTGTTTCCCAGTTATTATTTATTACATTAATTCTGTCATATTCTGACACACTTCTGCCACTCTCTCTTTCTCCTCTGCTGCCGATCGCCGGCCGTCGTTGCGCCCCGTCGCCGGACCGCCGCGCTCCAGAAAACTCCGACCAACCACCTCTCTTCTCCGCCCCTGGCCACCTCACGCCACTGCCATCTCCATCAGATCCCCCGTCCCAACTCCCGCACATCTCGTGTATCTTCACCACCACTACAAGAAAAATAGCATTTATTGACGATTTTTTGCAGTAATCCCTATCAACTATTATCTTTTACTTGACGGTTTAGGCCTTGTGTCAACTAAACCCCTATTTTGTGTTAACTATACAATATTGTACCACTTTAGTTGACAGATTTAGGGAAACCGTCACGTAATCAGCCACTTTTAGTTGACGGCTAGTTTAAAGCCGTCAACTAAAGTGGGGGGAGGGAGATTCCCATGAATATTTTAGATGCCATTATCATAATTTATTAAAAATATTTGGCTTAGTGACGGTTTTGATGTTTAATCCTTCATTAATCAAAGCCCGATCCTCTCTTTCTAAAACATTAGCCCCCTCTCGAAAACCCCTCTTCTTCCCTGTTTCTTTCAAAAAACCCTATTTTATCTTAAAAGTCCCTCTCCCTCCACTCTTTAAAACTCTCTCTTCAGCGTCCACGGTCTCCTCAGCGGCCTACGTACCCTCTCAAAAACCCTATTCTCAGCGGTAACTTCACCATGCGACAACTTCGGTCTTCACCATGCGGTAGGTTGCAATTTTATTCAATATTTTCTCTCTGCAATTCGATTTATGGTAGTGCTAGTTGAAGTTAGGGTTTTTTATAGTTTTTTTAGAGTAGATTTTTTTTGACAATATAGTTTTATGTGGATTTTATTCAGAGTCGGTTTTTTGTACCTGGCTACTGTGTCGTGTACTAGTTGTGAATCAGTAGGGTTTTAGGTCAATTTTTCCATGATGTGGGTTTTGTGTCTGGCTACTGTGTCGTGTCCTATTCACAGGACAGTGTCGTGTCCTAGGATTTGTGAATCAATAGGTTTTTGGGGTCACTTTTGCCATATGATATAGGTTTTTGTTTATTCACAAAAATGTGTTGTATCCTAGGATTTGTGAATCAGTAGGACTTTTTGTGGGTCAACTGTGTCGTGTCGTAGGATTTTTGTTTGTTAGCATAGAACTGAAACTGATCTGCTGTAGTAACTAGACCAATATACTAATGATCTGCTGCCTCATTCTTATTGTAGGGAAGGAAGGAGCACCCAACATGAGGTTGGGATTACGATCATCTATAGCTGCTGCTCAGGTAGATTTATAACCTGGTTATATAATATATTTTGATTGAGGTCGGGATTACATCCATGTCTAAGTCATGGATGTCAAAGGATAGAATGTGCCGTGAATATGAGAAAGGGGTAGAAGAGTTTCTTTTGTTTGCAAAGCTCCATTTGGATAGTCCAATTTCTATTCGATGTCCATGTGAAAAATGTCAAAATTTGATATTCCAAAAGCTAGAGGACGTAAGAAAATACTTATGTAGTAGGGGTATCGATCGAAGTTATACATTATTGTTTGGCATGGTGAGGAACACATTAGCAGATGATCGACAAGCATTGCAGCAAGTGATGAACAAACACCTAACTATAATGGGTTTGGCTCCTTTCAAGATGGTGGCTCCTTTAAAGATGGTGCAGATGCTGCAGAAATGGTTAATACGGCATATGAACATGTTTTCGGTGACCCAAAAGTATTTAAATCTCTACTTGAAGACGCCAAAAAGCTTCTATATCCTGGTTGTTCTAAGTATACAAAGCTATCGCGCTTGATGAGATTGTATAACATTAAAGGAAGATACGGGTGGTCTGACTATAGCTTTTTTGAGTTATTAAAAACACTTCATGATATATTACCAGCACAAAATAAAATACCTTCATCAATGTGCGAGGCTAAGAAGACAATGGCTGCTTTGGGTTTGGAATATGAGAAGATTCATGCATGCCCCAATGATTGCATACATTATAGAAAAGAGTATAACGATTTATCTGAATGTCGCACTTGTGGAACGTCACGATGGAAGAAGGCAAATGATGGTTCTCATCAAATTCTGATTTAAAAAATACCTTCCAAAGTTCTATGATATTTTCCTCCCATTCTTCGATTTAAAAGGATGTTTCGATCCTCACATATAGCAAGGGACTTAACATGGCACGCTTCTGAAAGAGTATTTAACGACAAACTTCGTCACCCTGCAGACGCCTCATCATGGCAGCTAGTTGACCATAAGTGACCAAATTTTGGGAAAGAACCTAGAAACCTTCGACTGGCGCTTTCAGTTGATGGCTTAAATTCATATAGGTCCCTTAGTAGTAGGTACAGTTGTTGGCCAGTTATATTGGTGACCTATAATCTATCGTCGTGGTTGTGCATGAAAAGGAAATTCATGATGTTGTCGCTATTGATATCAGGTCCGCACCAACTGGACAACGATATTGATGTTTATTTAGCACCATTAGTTGAAGACTTGAAACATTTATGGGAAGAGGGAGTTGAAGCTTATGATGCACAAAAGAAAGAGTTCTTTACTTTAAAGGCTGTATTGTTGTTGACCATCAACGATTTTCCTGCATATGGAAATCTATCTGGTTGCACTACTAAGGGGTATTATGCTTGCCCCATATGAGGGAAGATACTTATGCACCTAGACTCAAACATAGTGGTAAAAATGTGTATACTGGTACAAGAAGGTTTCTCCAATGCCACCATCCGTATCGTTGTCAAAAGAAAGTTTTCAATGGCCAGCAAGAATTTTGTGGTCCTCCAACACTATTGAGAGAAAGAGAGATTAGAAAAGACTAGCCAAATTTTGAACTCCTGGGGTAAGAAACATGAGAAGTGCAAAACATCAAAGTCTAGTGAAAGAAGATGGTTGAAGAAGAAGTCAATATTCTTCACACTTGACTAATGGGAACACTTGCATGTTTGCCACACACTCGATGTTATGCACATCGAGAAAAATGTTTGTGAGACCATATATGGTACTTTGCTTAAAATTTCCAAAAAGACAAAGGGATAAATGCTCGATCTTGTGAAGGAGGGGCTAAGGACCGAACTACAACCTGATTTTGGGAAAAAAATGTTCTTATTTGTCGCGAGCTTTTTATACATTAACAAAGGATGAGAAGAAGATATTTTGTCAAACATTGTTCGAAATAAAGGTTCCTGAAGGTTACTCTTCTAATATCAGAAATCTTGTCTCAATGCAAGATTTGAAGCTTTATGGTCTCAAATCTCATGATTGTCATGCACTAATGCAACAACTACTACCTGTGGCAATCCGTTCTGTTCTACCTAAGCCTGTTAGATTTACTATTACTCAGTTTTGCTTCTTCTTCAATGCAATATGTAAGAAAGTGATGGATGTGAATATGCTAAACGATATTGAAAATGATCTTATGGTCATATTATGCATGCTGGAGAAGTACTTTCCACTGTCTTTCTTTGACATTATGGTCCATTTACCTCTACATCTTGTTGAATAAGTCAGGATCTGTGGGCCCATTTTCTTGATGTGGATGTATCCTTTTAATACGTGCAAGAAACCTTTGAAGGGTTATTTACACAATCATACCGTCCCGAAGGATGCATTGCAGAATGTTACATTGCAGAAGAAGCAATAGAATTTTGTAGCGATTATCTATCATATTTTGAGGCAATAGGAAATCCTCTTGCAAGGAAGGGCAACATTCAAGATGAAAAATCTTTTCCTGGAGGTCGTCTCATAGCAATTGATCGCGAAGAATGGCAACAAGCCCATTTATTTGTTTTGGATAACACATATGAAATTGTACCGTATATTGAGTAAGCTTCTTTATCATAAATTTTTTGATTTTCTAATTCATTGTATTAAAATTGTTACATTGTATAATAAGTTCTTATAATGACTTAACAGCGAGCATATGGAGTGGTTACAATTAGAATATCCCCAAAAGTATAAAAATAGAAAGTGGTTACAGGATAAACACAATCAGACATTTATCTATTGGTTGTAACAGAAGGTAGTTGTTAAAACAAAATTAATATACTTTTACTCTTTCTTATACAGAAGTGAAAGAATATTAATAATGTTGAATTTGTACAGGTTGATGGTGCATTAGATGTGAAAAGGACATCTTACAAACTGTCAAGTGGCTAGCATAAGGGCCTGGCCACCATGTACTTAAAAGTTCTGGATATGCTATTAATGGTTGCCGCTACCACACGAAGGATCATGACAATGCTCGAGTTAGCCAAAATAGTAGAGTTAGTCTTGTAGCTACAACAATGCATATTGCAAGTTCGAAAGATAAGAACCCTATAGTAGGGGACATGTGTTTCTATGGAGTTATCAAAGAAATATGAGAGCTTGATTATCATACCTTTAATATTCCAGTATTTAAGTGCGATTGGGTCGAGAGTAAGGGTGTTAAGGTTGATGAATTTGGTTTCATACTGGTGAACCTTAATCGAGTTGGGTGCAAATTAGATTGTTTTATTCTAGATTCGCAAGCCAAGCATGTATTTTATGTAAAAGAAGATCCTAAAGACGTGGATAATTTGATGGAACATCATTCCTTTACTAATGCATCATTGAATGATGGATTGCTAGATATTGAGGATGATGATAATATGTTTTATAAAAGAGTGGGTTGAGAAGGAGATCGTGCTGATTAATAAATTTGTATCTGTGATTCTGTAACAAATTTTTATTTTCTAATGAAGCTACTGTTCAGATTGGGTTGATTAGTAACTTCTTCTTTTGTGTTCATTTGTTTTATTAATGAAGCTATTGTTCAGATTAGTGTTTATTTGTTTTCTAACTTCCTCTCTTATACAATAAGTTTAGCTTAGTATTCATTTGTTTTCTAACTTCTTCTCTTTATATATACAATATGTTTAGATTAGTGTTAATTTGGTTTCTAACTTCTTCCCTTTACATATGCAATATGTTTTTGCTTGTGTGTAGACATCCGCAATGCCTAAAATTAGCAATTCTGTTAGTGACAGAAAGAGAAAAATCGAAAGAGGTATACTGATATCAAGCTTTTGGATCACTAATTTATGCTCTGGTATTTCACTTATGTAGGGCTCTCTAAGTGCTACTGATAATTATTCTCTAATTATGCTCTGATACTGTCTTTCATTAGTTTGACAATTAGGTTCTGATACTTCACCAATTTTTGTTGTCACAGGTTCTAGAGAGCCCTACACAAGTGGAAGCTGGCCCCTCCAAAAGAGGAACAAGGGGGCCTAAAATGATGGAGAGAACAATTAAAAGAAGAAGTGATGGATCGAGGAAGATTGTTACTATCAACGATGTAACGCCCCAGTCCCAAAATACGTAGGACTAGGAATGTAGACATGTCAGCTGTATTCATATAAAGTATACTCCAATATATGGAACCCTCGTATAAATACATAAGCTGTAAAATGCAGTAGAACCATACTAATCTCATCAACACAAAATATATGAATAAATGAAATTATATAATCAACCATAAAATTTTTATTTAGTACATGTAGTTGGACGGAGACAAATCCACTACCAACGATGAAAAGAATATACATAACAAAAGAAAGATTTTGGCGAGTGAAGCGAAGACGATCCAAGTGCAATCATCCTCGAAGAAATAGCGATGATCACGGCTAGGGCTATAACACCTGTGAAAGATAAGAGCACACACCTGGCGAGATAACCAGGTCCTCAGAGGGACGTAACAAGACACATAATATCATGCCAATAACTGAATAATTAAAGCTCAACAGAAAAGTATATATGACTACACAAATAAAGGTCCTTAACCATTCTAGGTGTAAATGTATTTTGAAGACAACGTTCCACACAAGGGCTCCCGAAGCTAAAAACACGGCGCGTTAGCGTTTCAACCAAGGCACTAGTGGCGTCTAGAGAAAAGTAAATGCACGGCCCATTAGCACTCGAGCGAGAACTAAGGGGCGTCTAGAGAAAAATAAATGCACGGCCACTAGCTCTTGGGTGAGTCACTAACGGCAGCTAGAGGAAAGTAATGCACGACACATTTATGTTTCAACCGAGGCACTAGTGGCATCTAGAGAAAAGTAAATAAATGCACGGGCGGAGCTGGGACGTTGCGGTCACCGCGGTCGGGGCTGAGACGAGCGAAAGAGAGGCAGAGTTCGGGGTTCGGCGGACGGCTGGCGCCGTGCGGAAGTCGAGGCGTCGGTTAGGGCTAGTCCTCGTCGGAGGGAAAAAGGAGGAAAGGGGGCAGCGGCGCGCGGCGGTTGCCGGTGAGAGCGTCGATGGCACAGCGGCACATGGGGGAGCAGCGCCGGCCTCGACACGGCGAGAGGTGGCGCAGGCACGGGCGACGGCCGACGGTCAGGTGAGGGGTGTGTGTGTGTTTTGTTTTATTTCTTTGTTGTCGATGGTGATTTTTTTTGGGAAGGTGATGGCGGTGATTACGCCGGTGGCTACGCCGGTGGCGGAGGGTTTCGGCGGGGGCCTCTCGGGGGTAAGGGCGGTGGCTGCCGTGGGCGATGTTGGTCGGGACTTGAGTTCCGAGGTGGCTATTTTGCTGGGTCGGGTTGTCGATTGTCGAGGGTGAGGGCTGAGATTGGATGGGGATCGGTGGATGGACGGTGGCGAGGCAGTGTGCTGGATTGAGACGGGGTCGGTTGTCAGGGAGGAGACGAGATAGTTGTGGTTGGTCTAGCATCGGCGATGGGTGTGGAAAGTTATGCTAGGTTTAGGATTTTTATTTTGGTTGTATGTGTCGGGGAGTGTCCGACACAAGGGATACAATGTATATGTGTATATATTGGAATAAGAACGGAGAGAGGACACGGACACGGACACGAACACGGACACGAGGCACTGCACTTGTGGTGGAAGAAATTTTGTGGAGAATGATAAAAGTTGGAGGAGTACCTACCTATTTATAGGATGTGGGAATTCCCAATTGGATAAGAATTAGGAGTATTTAAAACCCAATTTAGATAATTCGTAATTTAATTTAAAACAATGAAATCAAATCCAAATTCAATACAAATCCAATTTTAAATCAAATTAAATTTTAGTTTAAAATCGAATAGGATAAATCAAATTTCAAGTACTTAACTATTTAAATAAATCCATAAATTTAAATCAAGATTTAAAATGGTCACCAAAATTTTCAAATATATTTTTCAAAATACCAATAATAATAATTTCAAAAATAATAAATATTTTTAAATATCTTTTTGAATAATAAAATATTAATATTAATAAATCTCGAAAATTATATTTTTATTTAAAATAGACTAATAAATAATTACGAAATATATATGTAGGTACAAAATAATGTTATCATAATTATGCTTTTCTAGCATACAATAAAAATATTATTTATTATTAATAATTATGAGAAATAAAAGACTTTATAAATAAAATAGCAAACTTGAAAATTTTTGGAACGGTAACAAAATAATTATTATGTATATTATTTTGAAACTTTAAAAATAGAAAAATAATATTTTCAAAAATATGTACGCTCGCACATAATCACACTCGTCGAGCAATTTCGAAAAATAAAATTTCGTGCGCGACGTAAAATACGACTACGCGACGTACAATACAAAATTTTAAATCAGTACTAAATTTAATAAATAAAAAATAGTAAAAATTTAGGGGTTTTACAAACGATGATGGATAGCCTATCGGAGAGGTCAGGGCAGAATGTATTAGTTTGCTAGGGGTTGTTACAAGAAATATGATACCATTTACTTACAATGATTGGCGGAGAGTCCCTACAAATGTTAAAGAGAATGCATGGGCCACAGTTGAGGTAAATTTATATTGAAGATTAAAATTGGTTTGAGTTTATTGCTTGGTTATTAGTAATCTTACTTAATATGCAGCAAAGCTTTATTGTTGACCCACGAGCTAAATTTTTTCGATACATACGATGGGTGTTGCAACAAAGTCATTCGGGTATAGCTTAACATACTATGTTCTCGCCAATAAGGATGACCTTGCTGTTTTGAAATATCAACCTCCAATGTATAGTTTCATCTATCAAACTTAATGGAGCAAGTTTGTGACATCTAAACTTTCAGAGGACTTTCAGGTATCAGCCTGGAGAATTTGGTTAACTTGTCTACTTCATAAGTTGTTATTTATCATATGTTTCTTATGATTTTAAAACATTCGCATAGAGCAACAAAATAGGAGAGGTAGACATGTATACAACCATAGGCTAGGCCGAAAAGGCTATACGGGTTTAAGAGAAGAAATATTAAGTAATCTGAACTCTGATACAACTCTTTGAAACAAGTGATGGATACAATGCAAATGTGTACACTCACCTATGTTCATTTTTATGATAAAAACAGAAAAAGGATGCAACGTATACTGATGAGGAAGTTGATCGCTGCCTTTTTTGGAAGCTAGCTCGAAAAAAGTAAAGAAAGTCTATAAGAAAGTTTACAGGGGATGCCGATGCCAGTGAACATGCTGGGGATGATTCTATTTCGATGGTTTATGATCCAGCTACTCAAGCAATGGTGGATAAGATTGTAAGAAAGTCTCAACTTTAGTTCTATTTTATAAAATTCACTAAGTTTCATTACTGTGCAATGGAGAAGATGCTAAGTCTGCTGTTGCTTGGCAAGAAGCAGGTTGCATTTCTGTTGTGCATAGAAGCACAATATTCCCCCTTCTTTATTGTTGTTCACACTGACCCAAAACAGCATCCGCCTACTGATCCATTATGGCCAAGTGCATTTGATGCACAGGTGCACTCGACAGTTTCCTTTTTTTTACTGATCCCCTTCCCTACCTACCACTATTGTTGTATATCTAATCTTATTTTCCCTATTTTTCCTTGCTAATCTACTGCTACAGGCCCTATCTTCTTGCTGTACAACCTAGAGCAGTGAGTCTTCCACTCCTTTACTTGTCCTAATATGTATCTATCCATCATTCTATGACTAACGTCCATAAATACATATACTTAGACATTGGTGGCACACTGCTTCTGCTCTTACTGCTATTGTATCTGCTGCTAACCTCCTAAACATTTCTATCTATCCACCTATATGACTTTCTAACTGTCTAAGCTATCTTCCTATATACACACACACTCTATGGCTAAATACACACAATTACACTCCTAGATCTCAATATTATGATGTTCTATACTCTTTAATAATAGAACACTCTAGTGGGTAAATAACTGCCTAGTAGGTCATTGTAATGGGTTACTGTCTAAACCTATCTATATTTTTATAGGATGAAGTGAAGAAAAAAATTTCTTGTGGCGAGTTGTCTATTCCGATGAATCGTGATGCTCTTTTTTATGCAATAGAGAAGCCCGAGCAGAATGGTCATGTTACGGCCATGGGTAAATATGTTACCCCAAGCTCTTATTTCCATACTCCTAATGCTCCAATTGGTTGGGAGGTGGAGAAACAAAAGTTTCTCGAGGAGATTGAGAGGAAAAACCAGATGATAAGCAAGTTATTGACACAAGGGAACTGTGGTACACCAATATCAGATACTGGTTCCAACTTTTCGGTAACTAGATCCCCAATTCCTCTAATACATCCCATCAATGTACCGAGTTCAGCTTTCGAAGAATCACGGAGGCTAAGCCGTATGAGAAAGGTCTAATTTCAACCCCTTGTCTAGCATTATGAATTTAAGTGCTAACATTTTCTAACTTTTCTGATACAGTTGTAAGCGTACAGTCTCCTTTCAAAAGTAATGAGGAGATGGCACATGTAGAAAAAATTTGTGTATAGCCAGGAGGAGAAGACACCAAAAAAAGAGAAGACACCAAGAAAAGAGAAGACACCAAGTAAGGTCAAGTCACCTACGTGAGCTTGTACAAGAATTACAGGGTCTTTTAAGAATCCACCTGGAATGGAATTCTTTAGTGTGTTGGCACATAAGTTGATAAGCAAAAAAAAATGACAATTCGGGTTCCATGTGGTATTGACTTGTTTGGTACTCCAATACTTATTGCTCTTCTCCGAGAGGATATTGACAATTTTGTTAATATGAATCCTCTCCTAACAAATTGCATTCAATTATACATTAGGTACAAGAATAATTTGCTCCTTAAGTTTTTTTGTATTAAATTAATAAGTTGACTTAAATTATCTGTAAACTGTAGGTCATTGTACTATCGTTTAAAGGACCTAAACACTGTTGAAAATGTTTCATTTATTGACCCAAAAAAAGTATCCAGTTCTGGGTTAAAAGACATTTTTGCATCACGGGATGCAAGAGCAAGAGATATTTGTAATGGTCTGAAATATGGAAAACAAAGTCGACTCTTTTTCGTGCCATACAACCCAAGGTATTAACATTGCTTACTTTTTTTTCCTTTTATAAAGTGAATTCAAAATTTTTGTGGAATACACTCACACACACTCTGGCCACACTATCATATTGAACTCTGATTTCTACACACCGTTGTACACCTGAGATACACACTGCAGAATATTTACCTAATAAACACTCTAACTCTGATACTTAAACTTTGATATATCTAGGTGTTATATGGTGTAATTATAGAGAACATTGGGTCTTGGTTGTCATTGATATTCTACTTATGAGAGCGTAATATTTGGATTCTCTGGGGGTTCGCATATGTGAGGCCCTTAAACAAATTGTAACAAGGTATGCATGAATATATTTATCCCAAATCTTCGCATAACTATATTAAATGATATATGCTTTAATAATGACAAATATTGTTGTCCACTTTAATTAGCATAGTGGGCTTCAGAAGTTTCATGCATAATATGGAGACCAACTTAAAAAATTTAGATTGAATTGGTTATCAATTCGGGTATAATATATTTCACCATCATCAATATATATAGATAAAAAATGAACAAGTGTGTAAGGACTTTGCTTTTCTATGCATAGGTGCCAGTACAAAGTGGCGCTATTGAATGTGGTTACTACGTAATGCGATATATGAAAGAGATCGCAAATGATCCAAGCTTGCTTAATCCTAAGGTGATGTTCTGTTTAATCAACATACATCCATGTTTAAAATATATTATGTTCACTTATGTTTTTTCCTTCCTATTTATAAAAAGTACAATAAGAATCATGAGTACAAGCTTGATGAGATTAATGAAGTTCGCATTGAGTGGTTGGATCATGTGTCACCGTTCTTGACCTAGCTATTCCTGAAGGTAATTTTTGGATTTCACTTGCCCTAAATCATCCAGCTTCTTATTTCGGTACATCTGAGACACAATAAAATTAAGCAATTAGAGGTATAATTATAAGGAATTTTTTTTTTGAAAAAGTGGACCAAACATATGATAAGAATATATATCAATGAAAATTCATGAGGTTTCCTTTAGTCTCACCTGCAAATGGCTCTTTATGTTAGAAATATTAAGTCCCACGAATGATGTGCAGAAAATGAAGAAAGTAGAAGAAGGTGAAAAGCAGTTTCAGTAAAAATCAGACTTGCAATTGGGTGGCAACAGTGAGTATCAGAGTTCTGACTTGTAATTCAAATGGACTTTGATACTCGCAGATACTTGCAGTGAGTATCTCTGCATATCATCATTCTCTACTAGTAGATATTAGTTTTGATATTGTAATACTAACTATACCTAGTGATATTAGCTCTGATTACTATACTAAGCCACAATGCTTTGATACTTAGACATTAGCTATAATCCTTAGATATTAGCTATAACCTATGTATTTTGTTTACTGTTAACTAATGTGTGAAGGGGGAGGGGGAATTACCAATGGTATCAGTCATCATATGTTTAGCTTCAGTCAGTATACTGAACTGCATCACAACATCAGTCTTTGTTGCTTTGTACAAAACCATTTCTTTAGTTCATCCCTTTACCTTCATGTAAATCAAGTTACAATGAAAGGCGGAGGGGGGGAGGGGTAGGGGCTCTACTAATTTCTTGTATCACTCACTGTTCAGTCCCAAAATTACATGTAGTTTAGTCCTTACTTCTCATTCTTTGTAATAATTCAGTTTACTGGGTAAATAAGAAGGGGATGTTTCAGTCAGTGGACAGTTAATATCAGTCCTTGGGATGTTGGTTTCAGTTCCTCTTTGATAATTGTTTCAGTCCTAAATTACTTTTGTTTCAGTCAGTCGTTCATAGTTCACTCTTTAGTTTTATTTGTGCTCACACACCGTATCAGTTTAAGAGCCTTGATACTTGATTTTGTTTTAGTATCACAAATAGGAGGAGCTCGGGTTTGGTTTCAACCTTAGTTTCAGTCCCTGTTTATATATTTTTGTCCTATACATTATTGCATTACCCACTTGTTATATCTGTTTGTAAAAACAAAAGTTTGATTTACAAACTAAGAAAAAAAGTACAATAAGTATAATTTGATTCTGGGGAAGTACAACTGTAGGATTTTGATCTGAAGACGATCACTTTATCCCTTGGACGATGTGATATTGAAGACACGAGCCTCTGGAGAATACATCAGCACTTTTTCAGGAGATTATGATCATTAGTGATACCTTAGAACTGATTTGAAACTCTATTTATTGAGTTCTGAAATAACTGTCAATTAGTTATTCTTAGTGGCATGTATTGTGTTTTGCGCGCCATTCATCCAGTTGCGCGATTGGTTACTTGAACTGCTAGGGATGCATGGTATTCTGTGAGAGATATATACATGGTCGTGGGCAGTGTAGTGGTTACGTTCTTCGAGATTAGTGGCATACGTGCCACGTCTTCTGGGTTCTGAATAAAAATTGATTAGGTGGTGCCAACTTGATAGGTGGTGCCAGACGCAACTTGATAATTGGCACCCCTTACTCAGTCTGTCAGTTATGTCATCATTAATTATCTCGTGCCACTTGATGACTGGCGCGAGCTAGTTGTTAGCATTTATTAAAAAGCTGACACAGTCTCCTTGAGCGCTATGTTTCCCGGGATTCGAAGAGATTTGTTTCGACTGACGAGTTGTCAGTCATCATTACGACTGAGGAAGCTTTCCACGTGGTGCATGCGCCAACTGACTTCAGCGCCACCTGAATTAAGGCACAACCCAATGACCAGCGCTATTATAAATCCTGGCACTATTTTATGAATGGAGCCTAATTATTTTTGAGCTCCTACAAGACCCCCTTCAAAGTTTTCAAATTTAAAAAATTTCAAAATTTGAAATACTTTGAATTAGAAGTGATTTTCCTGACTGGTGCGTGTTATTGTTGTAACTGATCCGAGTTTTGTGTGTAGGTTGCACAACGGTCAAAAGTAGCTTTAGGCTATAAGAAGTTGTTTTAAGAGAGAAAATTTACTTTTTACTGAAAAGTTATTTTCTCTCCAACTCTCTATCTTCTTCTTCTCAACCTTAGAAGCTTTTCGACCACTAATGGCACCGAAGAGATCTACTGCGGATAAGGGCAAGGCGGTTGACGAACCTGTATCGTGCGCCTCACGACTGAGGCCGCCTCAGTACGTGCCACCATCGGCGAGAGTCAAAAAGGCGAACCCACCGCTCGAAGGTGATCGCCGGTGAACAAAACGACCGATTTTGGGTGCCACTTGATTGCAGCACAACGTGCCAGTATCGACCATTTCTTTTTAGAGCTCTGGTTAACCCTGGGCACTTCACAACCCGTACCTTCTCCTTGTAGAGTGTTGGCCGCATCATAGCACAAACTCTTTGTTTTTACAAATTGTGTTGTGTACAAAAAGCAAGGTCGTACAAAAACACACTTGCGCCAAACAGCTCTTACGCAATCTATATAATCGCGCCATCTAGATCTCGCACAATCTGAACTCGAGCTAAACTTGAAATCGTACTTGAACTCGCACACTTTGCATGAATTTATTAAATTTAGAGATTTTTGTATAGACTTGTAATCTTTTCCCGAAAATGACCTTTGTTTCTTCTTTTGTAGTTGATTTCAGAGAAGACCTAGATGCTGAGAGACTGGCTTCGGCCTATAGAGTATTGGAATACCAAGAGTATTTGCCATGAAATATAAAAGAGCAGAACAATTATCGGAGGACTGGACTTTTACTTCACAATACAAACTCGCTTGTACAAAGAAAGCCTAGGGACGAAAACCTAGGTACAACAATCTAAGTACAATTATTTATTTTAGATTTTGGGGGATGACGATAGAGGCTCGGGAAAGCGACGGCCGCTCTGCCTTACTCCTTGGACGATCGGGTACAGCTTTGGCTCTGTAGAAGAACTGCTTGGCGTTGATGAAGAAATACTCTCCTTTCAGGCTTTATATATTCTCTTTTTAGCTCTCTGGCTCTTTATGTCTCTTTTTTTTTTATATCTGAGAATCTCCTCCTTCTCTATATGTCCTTTCGTAAGGGAATGGCACCTTGCTATTTATAAGAGTGGGGGAGGCATCATTAGGGTTTGCAATGATTGCCCATTCTTAAAAGTCGGCGGCTAAGGATCACTGGATCTGGGCCGTTCATTTTGAATATAAGAGATTTGAACAATAAATGTGATTACATCAAATCTTTTGTGGGTAATTAATGATGATTGACATAAATCCTCCTGATTTGTCATGCTAACCTCGGATTTCTCGACACGTGTCATTAAGGTGCTTGATTGCAAATGATATGATTTGATCCCAATATTTTATTGGGATTTGTTGAGGGATTTCGATCAATTTGATGCCACGAGTCTCGCTATCATCCCACGTGTCTTAACCGCAAGCCACTGCAGAAATCTGAGCCGCAGGAAGGTTGCTTCTCATTGAGCCGCATAAGGCTGGCCACGTGTCAAGGCTGCTTGAGAGTAGCCCCTGAATATTTGGACCACATGGTGATGATCTGAGCCGCATGAGGATAGTCTTCGTGAGCCACATGGGGATAGTCTTCGTGAACCGCATGGGGATAGTCTTCGTGAGCCGTATGGGGCTAGTCTTCGTGAGCCGCATGGGACAGCCTCTGCTTGAGCCGCATGGGGTGGTCTCTACTTGAGCCGTATGCGACTGTCCACGTGTCAAGTCCTTATGAAGGTTTCTGGATTTCGGGAGATTGTGTCAGAGATTTCCTTAATTTCCCTAGGAGTCTGCCATCATGATGGAGTCATAATTGTATTTTTGTGTCAGGGCTGTCATGTGTCAGATCTGTCAGCCGTCAAGGCATTTAATGCAGTAAAGGACAAACGAAAGAGCTGTTTGCAGGCCACGTGGCTCCCCTATGAGCCGCAAGGAATTTATTTGAGCCGCATAGACACTTAAGCCGCATGGATCCTTGAGCCGCATGAACTCTCTGAGCCGCATGGGGCTCCCTGGCCGCATGGATCTTTCTTTATTCTTTTCCATGCTTCTACAAGACTCCCTTCAAAGTTTTCAATTTACAAAATTGAAATACTTTGAATAAGAAGCATGGCCATGTATAAATTCTCCTGGCCGCATATAATGTCCTGGCCGCATGGATGTCTCGACCGCATGGATGTCTCGGCCGTATGGACTTTCGGGCCGTATAGCTTCTTGCCACGTGTGCGTGTCTTTAATTGCCTCAAATTCGTTTTAGTGCCGCCTTTAGGGGAAATCCCAAGGGTCGGTTCATTAAATCTTTGGATTTTATGCCCTGGGTGAATCTCCTTTATGAGATAGGGGACGAAATCTGAGGAGTCGGTTTCGTCTTTTCCAAGGCGGTTATTAGTCTACGTGTCCCCCCTCTCTTGTCCTCCTATAAATAAGAGGAGTTTAAGAGAGAAAACTTCTTTACTTTCTCCTTTACTTCGAACCTTCCCTACCCCGATTGTCATCCTCTTCTTCAATCACCAATGGCTCCCAAGAAGACAGTTGCGGCAAAGGGCAAGAAGGCGGCGTCTTCGTCGTCTGCGGCGACGAAGGTCAAGAAGACTGCCTCTACTTCGACTGCGGCCGCTCCTCCGCCGGCCGACGTGCTCGCAGCTCACCCTGACGTCCATCCCCCTATTGCTGGTAAGGACTTTATGTGGATTTAAAGAACCCTAACTGCTATGGCTACGTCGTATGCTTTATGCACGAGCCTTTATTTTCATGTGAGCCGCATGTTCGTCCTATGGTCGAGCCGCGAGCCGCATAAGAATAGCCACTGTGGCCGCATACGCGCTTTGCCAACGAAGCCGTATAAGCTACACTGAGCCGCATAGATTCGCACACATTTGTCTGTCACGTGGTCCGCACAAACTTATCCGATCCCTGAGGGCCCTATGAAAGCACTGCCGTATGACCCTTCACTGAATGGAGCCGCATGAATGTTCTTCTGAGCTTGAGCCGCATGAGGCTTCAGTAATTTGGGGCCGTATAAGTGTTCTGCTGAGCCGCATGAGACTTCGTTAAGTTGGAGCCGCATAAGCTCGAAAGCACCCATCAGTTCTTTTTTTGTCCATCTTTTTAACTTATCTTTTTCTGTCTTCTTCTCAGTGAATTTGCCGGTTAATGCTGCTGGAGAACTCCTGGTAGGCAGTGCCCAAGCTGCTCTGGGCTATAGATACGACCATATAGTTCAACATATGGCAGACAAGTTTCCGAGTGACGAGCCTCCGGCGAGATTGAATGCCCTCAAGAACCAGTCTTTATATTTTCTTAACGCTATGATGAACTCGAAGAAATTAGAAAGGAAATACTTGAAGCCCGCGTTCTTCTTTGGAGATGCCTTGACTGTGAAGAATAGTCAGATTCTAGAGGTATCAGAGAACTGGAGTTTTGTTTCTAACGGGATGGCGATCCGCATCCCCCAGATGGAGAGTCACTTCTTTTTATCTTGGTTCAATATGCTCCCACTTGATCGGAAGATGGAAGAGTCTTTAACTCCTACCCGAAGTAGGATGTTTGTGGGAGACATCCATTATAACAACAGCCTGAAGTCCGTGTGTGCGGGCAAGGTGCATACCAGCCGTTCTGTAATGGGATTAGCCCCGGGTACTTTCTTGAATGTGCCGGGTCCCAATTTCACATTTTCTATAGCCAACACTTTTATGAACCAACTCGCTCGGAAGGGCTCATATCACATTGGTCGGTTGATGCTCCCTAGCTGGATACATCCCATTCCCTCATGGACCAATCTGTCTATGTGGATTTTGTGAAAGTATGAGGACTTTCTGTGTGAGTTGGTCTTTACCATGCTATTCGGGGCACCAGCCATGGCTTGCCTATAAACAAGAGATTATTTATATCTCTGCTGGAGATGTATAACCGCCGTACGGGAACCTTCTATACACCCGTAGGGGAAATAGGGCTTGTGCTCCACGAAATGCATGCGGTCTCCAAGCTTCCTTGGGGGGACGAAGCTTTTGAGGCGTATACTTCCACGAATGAGGAGTTCAAAGAGTTGGAAAGACGGTATACAGGCTTCGTGGCTCTTTATCAAGATATATTGTGCCATTATAGCACATGTCATCAGATAGCCAAAAAGGATAGCAACTCGGAAGGGAATGCCCCCTATACCAAGGACTGGGTGCGCTATCTTTTCACGACGGACGCCTCAGGTCAAGTTACTTCCTGACGTTCTCAATCCCGGGAGGCGGTTAAAGCCTTAGTGTCGTCGGCTAAGAGGGTGGCCACCACTAGTGACAGATTCGGGAGTAAAACCGACTCATTTGGTTATTTTTATCAGGATACCCAAGAACTGTCAGAGAAGGCACACCTGGCGGGATTCTTGATGATATGGCTGCGAAATTGTGTAGTCTCGGGAGGAGCAGGTTCTATCGAGAGGATCAGTCGCAAATTTCATCCTTCCGGCTGTGAAGTTAGTTTTGCGAGTCCGGCTAGCTCTCCTCCTGGCCATGGTGTGCAGCATACACCGTGGCCTTCGCACTTTCACATCCAAGGTCATTGCCCGCGATGTGATAAAAGATTTTGAACGGACCGAACTGCCCTATCATTATTTGATAGGGTGGCTGTTGATGCATTATCCGTCTTTGATGAGACCGGGCTCTGAAGACGGTGCAACTGATGATGACGCTTTTATCTTTCGCTATCGTAATGAGTCTTGGGAATTCGAGACCATGCGTGCTTGCCGGATGGCACTGGCGAGGGAAGACATGTACAACATTTTCGTATCTGTCCTTCGTTTTACTGATAAAAAAATAGCGGCTGTCCATCTCGACGGTATTGGGCCCCCTCAACTTCTGGACGGCCAGATGCTTCTGTGGCTGCGTAACATCTGCCCCGCTCATCTGGTGTATCGCAACCGTAATACTGTCTTTCTGAAGCCTTATCTGCCTAGCAGGTTAGCCCGACAATTTGGATATAGTCAGCTTTTTCTAGACAGCCCCAACACTTGTCTGGGTTTTAAAGGTAGCCTTCTTGACGGCATCAGATCCTGGCATTACTATGACACATTCCATACCCGTACCGTTTTCTCAGTTCCTGCTATCAAGGCGTCGGTAGAGATCTTGTATATGGCGGCTCTGTACCACGTTATGGCGAACAAGCCTCCTGTCGGTTTTAACTCGGGTACCAGTTTCATCGTTGGTACCGGCCTGGATGAGGGTTCCCAGGGGGCCAAGACAAGGAAGAGGAAGAACAGAGTCGAAGTGCCGGATTCGGACTCCGCTGCTGCAGATGTCGAAGGCGACGAGTATAATGGAGATGACTCTTCCCTTCCGGTGGCAGATGTAGGGGAGGATCAGCCGCCTGTTTTGCCAGATGAGATGGTGGTAGATCAGCCATTCGTTGTACCCGACCCTGTACGAAAGCGTACCAGGCAACTTTCTTCTGTCGACAACATTCTTCGCTCTCAAAACTGGCTGTGACCAGACACCGCAGGCCAACTATAAAGAAAAGAGGCGAAGAAGTTGACCCTGCATCAGAGGTAAATAAGTTATTACCGGTCCTTCCTTTCTTCTAGCTTTGACTTTAATCATCTTCCTTCCCTCTTGTAGGCGTCAGAAGAAGAGGACTCTCGAGTTGCCGAGGTCGTGACTCAGGATGACGAGGGCTCCGGTGAGCCTGTCCCTAAAATTGCTGAATTTTGTCAAGATGATGCTGATCGAGTTACCTCTCCCTCCGTGGTGGCTGGGCCAGAGGAGCCGGCCGAATTTAATTTGGAGATCGCGGGTGAGGAGACCCTGCCAGCTGCGAACGAGCTACAGCCTCCATGCTCCTCTCCTGGTAAGATAAGCCGAATCTTAACTTGCGAGGAGGCCTATCTGCTCTATCATCACATCCTTCGGGTCACGTCGATTGATCATTGTTATGGACATGCAGGTCCTGCCTCTCCAGTACCGAGGAGGGACATTGTTAAGACAGACTCTGCCGAAGGGGCACTGGCGGAGAGGAGCGTACCTCCTCCCCTTCCAGCTCGTCTTGATGGGCCTCCTGCGGGCTCGAGTTCGACAAGTCCGATGATGGGGCAACCGGGGCAGGGGACTATGGTCCTTGTGTCTTCCTCTGCTCCGGCGGCCCCGAGAGTCGACCTCTCCGCCCTGCCAAGTGTCCAGGCTCTTCGGGTGGCAGAGGAAGAGTTAGCCGCTATCCGTGCATCGTTCTGCTCGGAAGTTGTCCCCTTGGTGGCAAGTTCTAGTACCACTCCTTCGATGTTGCCGGCCACGCTTCCTCTGACGTCGTCCTCTACAGAGGTATTGGACGAAGCGTTACAGGACGTGGTCGATAGTTTTTATCGTCACTTAAAAAGGGGGATAGAAGCTGCTGTGGAGAGAGGGACCTCTTTCGTCTTGGCCCGGCAATACGCCCATGGTCAAATTGATATCCTTAAGGTCCTTTCTGGTGGGCCAGGGGTGGCTGCACTTCTGGAGGCAAAATTGCTGGAGACTGATCAGCTGATGGCCCAGCTTCAGGTACTGCGGCAGGTTGATCTGTCTGCTGCTATAGATCAGGAGCGTGGCTCCCTCACAACTGCTATAAAGAAGGCGAGGGCTGCTCAGGATAAAACCAGGCCGGCTATACTGAAGGATCTCCACACTCTGTCTGATCGTTATGATCAATTGAGCCATGAGAGTGAAGATGTTACGGCTCGGAAAGCGATTGCCTCCCGCGAGATTACTGACACGCGGGAGAAGATCCTTGAGCTTCAGAGGAAGTTAACTTTCTTTGAGTCTGAGCTTGAGGCTGTCCGGATCGACAGAGGGCTAATTATCCAGGAGGCTGACAAAGTCAATAAAGCTTCGGCTGACTTGGAAGTGGCTCTGAAGAGGTTGGACGACCACTGGCGGGCACTCATGGACCTGGATAATGGGGAGCGGTTGTCCCAGGAGGCTGAGCACCGAGCTAGACAGAGGCTTGAGCGGGGTACTGCCTTGGTGAGAAACCGCCTCTTGGAGTTGTGTAATACCGAACTATAGTCGACCTTTTCTTCTTTTGTTTCTGTTCTCTTTTTCTTTTCTTTTTGAGAGGGACATGGTCCCCACCATATGTAATACTTTTTCGTCTTTCAAATAAAGAGTACTTTCCATTCTACCCTTCATTTGGATTGATTATTGTGCTTGTGGTATTGTGGTGATGTGTTCCCCGCATGGGGGACTTGTTTGTGGACCTGTTACCCCTGATGTACCTTGGTTTTAGGTACAGATAACAAGTTCGATTGGGGATAACTAGAATAGTTCCACAGTAAGGTGGTCGTGGGTGTTCGGGGTATCGGGAGATAGAATGCCATGAAGCAGCTGGGCTCCCGTGGCATGATGAGGAATGGTGGGCCTGTACTAAGAGACTTAGCAAAGGACATTTATGGGCCTATTATCCTTGGCGTACCCCCACTTAGGATTCGGATAATAGGATGAAGGGGAACCAACATACTTACTCAGAGGTCATGAGGACATGGCAAGTATGAAGGTTTTATCGTGGAGTCTTCCTACTCAGAGGTAATGAGGACGTGGCAGGAGTGGACTCAACGGAGGATATTTGTGGTCAACAGAGGACATTTGTGGGCCTATTACCCTTGGCATACCCTGGTTCAGGGTACGGATAATAAGATGAGAGAGAACCAACATACTTACTCAGAGGTAATGAGGACATGGCAAGTATGAGGGTTTTACCGTGGGGTCTTCCTACTCAGAGGTAATGAGGACATGGCAAGAGTGGACTCAACGGAGGATATTTGTGGTCAACAGAGGACATTTATGGGCCTATTGCCCCTGGCGTACCCTGGTTCAGGATATGGATAATAAGACGAGAGAGAATCAACATACTTACTCAGAGGTAATAAGGACATGGTAAGTACGGAGGTTTTATCGTGGAGTCTTCCTACTCTGAGGTAATGAGGACATGGCAAGAGTGGACTCAGCGGGGAATATTTGTGGACCTATTATCCTTGACGTACTCCGGTTGTGGGTACGAATAATAAGTCGAAAGGGAATCATCATACTTACTCAGAGGTAATGAGGACATGACAAGTATGAAGATTTTACCGTGGAGTCTTCCTACTCAGAGGTAATGAGGACATGGCAGGAGTGGACTCAGCGAAGAATATTTGTGGACCTATTATCCTTGGCGTACTCCGGTTGTGGGTACGGATAATAAGTCAAAAGAGAATCATCATACTTACTCAGAGGTAATGAGGACATGGCAAGTATGAAGGTTTTTTCGACGGAGCCTTCCCACTCAGAGGTAATGAGGACATGGCAGGAGTGGGCTCAATGAAGGAGGGCACATAGAACGACTCAGAGGTAATGAGGACATGAAGTTCTATGTAAAGGGGTGATTTATTTTTGGCGAAAGTGAAACGACTCAGAGGTAATGAGGACATGGCCGTTTTGGAAATTTGTGGATCTGTTACCCTTTTTGTGCATTGGAAATACGGGTAGTAGATCACGAAGAAGGATCTCTTCCAGAAAGAAAATTCAGAGGTATGGTCATACATGACTTACTATCTGAAAGAGTGACCGGAATGTGAGTTCAGAGGCACCTGCGGGTACATAACTCGATAATCTGGAAGATTGTGGGTTTAGAGGTACCAGCGGGTACATAACTCGATAATCCGGAATTTGGAAATGTGAGTTCAGCGGCACCAGCGGGTACATAACTCGATAATCTGGGGTGTTGTGGATGTGAGTTCAGCGGCACCAGCGGGTACATAACTCAATGATCTGGAGTGTTGTAGATGTGAGTTCAGCGGCACCAGCGGGTACATAACTCAATGATCTGGAATGTTTCGTTTAGACATAATATTTCTTTAGGAAGTTGCCGTTGACGGGCAACATGAGCAAGTCTCTATTTTATTTTGTGAGGCGGTAAGCACCGTTGGAGAATACAGCCTCGATGATAAATGGACCTTCCTATTTTGGCTGGAACTTGCCGGTGGTTTTGTGAGTCATGACCATCGGCCTCCGGACTGCCAGAATGAGATTGCCCACTTAGAATGTTCTGATATTAACCTTCTTGTTGAAGGCCACGGTGATGCGTGCATGGTATAGCTCGATCCGTTGCTGTGCCAGGAGGCACTTTTCATCTAAGGCCTCCAACTCTTGTAGTCGGCGACGGTAGTTATCGTCCGTCGTCAATTGATAAGTGAGGGCGACGCGGAGCGAGGGTATTCGGGTCTCCAATGGGAGAACTGCCTCACTCTCGTACACCAGGGAAAATGGCATGTTCCCAGTGGCCGTTCAGACTGTAGTACGGTACGCCCATAGGCATTCACCAAGCTTCTCGTTCCAGTCGTATTTGTTGGATGATACAAACTTTTTGAGAAGTTTGATGATTATTTTATTAAATGCTTCTGCCAACCCATTCGCTGCTGGATTGTATGGCGTTGAAGCAATATTCTGGATGCGGTGCTTGTCGCAGAACCGATAGAAGGCGTGACTTACAAACTGCAGACCATTATCGTAGATGATCCTTCGGGGCAGTCCAAAGCGATAGATGACGTGATGCTTGAGGAAGCTGATCACATTTAAAGTCTTTACTTCTGTGAGCGGGACAGCTTCCGCCCATTTGGAGAAGTAATCTGTGATTACGAGTATGAAGCGATGTCCTCGGGAGGAAGGTGGAGTAATCGGACCGATGATATCCATTCCCTATGCTTCGAACGGCCAGGACGCCACTGTCGGATATAGAAATTCGGATGGTTGGTGGATGAAGTCCGCATGGACTTGGCAAGTTTTGCACTTTCTAGCATAGTCTATCGCATCTGCTACCATCGTGGGCCAGTAGTAGCCCATTCGGCGAAGACGGTCTTGTAATTTAGGGCCAGGCTGATGGGCCCCTCAGACACCGTCATGAGCTACTCGTACGGTTTCTTTGGCTTCTGCGTTTGACAGATACCGAAGCAATAACCCATCATAGAATCGGCGATACAGCATTTTCGTCTCTGTATCGTAGAAGAACCTGAGAGAACGCCTTCTGATAGAGGTAGCCTCTTTTGGGTTCTCGGACAGGATGTCGTAGACTACAAAGTCAATGAATGGTTGTCTCCAATCTGGGAGTTCGTCGATCGTCTGAGCGGAATAACTCGCCACGAATTGAACGTTATTCTTGGGGCAGACCAGTTCATGGCCTATCACATCTACCGATTGATGAGTATGATTTGGCACTGCTAGGGAAGCGGCCAGGCCTGCTAAGGCATCGGCTTCGATATTTCGGAGTCCGAAAACATGTTCGATGAAGAATCCCTCAAATAAAGAGATGATGTCGATCGCTATTTGGTGATAGGGGATCATATCTTCGTGGCGGACTTCGTATGAGCCCCGGATCTGATTGACGATTAACTGAGAATCGCCGTATGCTTCAAGGTATTCTACCCCCAGCTCTTTTGCAAGTTGGAGGCCAATGACCAAAGCGTTGTACTCGGCCACATTGTTAGAGTAGGGTTCTGTGAGAGAGTAAGCGCGATTGATCACCAATCCAGAAGGAGAAACCAGCACCACCCCGACTCCGACGATGATGTTACCTTTAGGTCTGGTCATTGAGGCACCGTCGAAGAACATTCACCATATATCATCGTGAGAGGTTGCATGCGAGTCGGCGACCTCATCTGGGATTTCTTTATATATTCTGGATGACTTCGAGCCCGGGTGGGCTGCCAAAAATCTGTCATGGCTTGACCTTTAACAGCCCTTTGTGGGACGAAGATCATATGATAGGGAGACAGCAATATTGCCCATGTAGCGAGACGAGAGCTGAGTGCCCCTGGTTTAGTCATGAGGACCCTGAGAGGGTTGACTCGTGAGATCACATGTATGGTTTGTCCCGTGACATAGTGCTGCGTCTTTTGAATGACAAACACCAGGGCGAGACATTCCTTTTCCACGGTGGTGTATCGGTGCTCTGGCCCAATCATCATTCGACTGAGGCAATATATGGCTTGTTTATGACCTGCATCGTTGTTTTGTGCTAGCAGGGCACCAAGGGAATGCTCCATTGCGCGTACATAAAGCAGGAATGGTTTTTCAGCAACCGGGGCCACCAGGACTGGAGGGTTCGACAAATATTCTTTGATGCTGTCGAAGGCACGCTGATATTCTTCGTCCCATACGAATGAGATACCTTTCTTCATGAGATGGGTGAATGGTCGACATCGCCCGAAGAGATTAGAAATGAACCTCCTGATGTAAGCTAATCTCCCTTGGAGGCCTCGGAGTTCACGGAGATTTCTCGGGGGACCCATCTCCACAATTACCTTCATCTTCTCTGGATCTACATGAATTCCCTGGGCAGTAATAATAAAACCAAGGAGTTTTTCACTGGATACGCCCAAGAAAGATTTTGTGGAATTCATCTTCAGATTGTGCGCTCGCATCAGGTCGAATACCGTCCTCAGATCCTGCAGATAGTCTCCCTTACAGCGACTCTTGACAACGATGTCATCAACATAGCACTCTACCGTCTTGCATAAGTAGTCTCTAAAGATGATACTCATGGCTCTTTGATAGGTGGCGCCGGTATTCTTCAAAACGAAAGGCATGACTGTGTAGCAGTATGTGCCAATCGGTGTTCGGAATGATGTATGCTTTTTATCGTCAGGAGACATCTTGATTTGGTTGTACCCCGAGAAGCCATCCATGAATGACATACGTTCGAAGCCGCAGGTGTTGTCAATCATGATGTCTGTGGTAGGGAGGAGGAATTCATCTTTTGGACATGCCTCGTTCAGATTGTGAAAGTCGATGCAGATTCGAATCTTCCCATTCTTCTTGAGGACTGGTACTATGTTGGCGACCCAGTCTGGATATTGCTCTTCATGTATGAAGCCGCTGGCTATCAGTTTGTTGACTTCGGCTTCGATTGCATCCATGATGCCCGGGCGGAAGCGTCGTTGTTGTTGCTTGACTGGCTTTGCGTCTGGCCGAATGTTGTGTTTGTGAAGAGCAACTTCGGGGTTTAGTCCTGGCATGTCTTCATAGCTCTAGGCGAACAAATCAATATATTCTTTGACAAGTTCCAGCAGCAATTCTCGCTCTTCGTCTGTTAGGCTTTTACTGAGGAAGATTGATTTTGGAGAAGATTCGCTGCCGAGATCCACTTGTATAACTTCATCTTCAGTAAGGGGTTCTCTCTGTTCGAACTGCTTTTTCCATTGTGCATCCAACTGTTGGGCCCACGGCTCTAGCTCGAGGATTTCAGGAATGTCTTTATCTTCTTCATAAGCGTCGGTGAATGCCATGTTGACTGACAGGACTTGTCTGAATACGTCTCCGATGCTGGTATCCGAGTCCAAAGTTGGTGACCCGATTGAATATGAATGCCAGTCACATTCCTCATCTGAACTTTCAGGTTGTGGGTGTAACATACCCTAATCCACATCGAGTCTTGCTATAGTAATCCCGTGGTTTGCCAGCCGGGATCGGTGGCTTCAAAGGTAATCGTCGTCCAGTGCCGTAGTTCAAGCCTGGCGTAGTCTCCAGATCATACCCCTATTTTTGCATGAGATATTTAGATTGGGGGCTATATAGGTAAAGAGGCAATCTCCCAGTATCTGATTCAAGGTCGGCTTCTTCTATGGTGAAGGGCTGCGGATCGTCCTTCCGGCCGAAGATGATTGGATGGTCCCCTCCCTCGATTATGCAGTAAGCATCTTCCACTGGAGTAAGCTGGTTTTCGGTGTACACATTTGTCACCTGTGTGTGTAGATGAGTGCCTCGTGTTCCATAACATACATTGTACAAAGCTTATTAAGCTCGAGGTAGTTCAAAGATAGCCCTTTATTTATGAAGTAAGGTATCTTTTCTAGCGAAATTACATCATCTGCGGAGGGAACATCTGTGTGGGCAGCCACATACTTGGCTAGCTTCGGTTCCTCTTCGGCTACCCCCTGTATAAACGAAGACTGAGAGGATGACCTGGACAGCTTGATCGTCAGGGGTTCGGCTGGTGGAGCAGAGCGTGGAGTTGTTGGCAGACTAGCGACCCCTAGTTTGGTACTCGATGCTGGGCGGGGAGTGGTTGGTTCGCTAGAAGTCCCAGACCTTGCATCGGGGTGATGACTCTTCTTGGGAAGGTGTATCGTCATTGGCTTGTCGGAGGGATTAAGCTTCTCCGTTTGCGGCTGGCCGACTCTCGGCAGTCTGATTGTCAGTGGCTCCGTTGTGGGTCTTGGCACTTGGCCAGACCTTGGCAGTCGGATTATCATTTGCTCTTCTTGTGCCGAGAGGCTGATTGCGTTCTTACGCAGAGTGGCTGTAAGGGGTACGAATTTGTCAGGTTTACGAGCTTGTAGGTGGATCGTCAGAGGTTCTTCTGATCCTGTGGTCATCTCAGTACGAGCTTGCCCATCTCCTTCACCAAGGTGCCTCTTCGACTTTTCGTACAGGCATGAGTTTGAGTAGTAAGATTCGACCCCTTTGAAAGGATCGATGTCAGCAAATTCTGTCCTCACGAAGCCGTATTTGTCGACATACTTGAAGCATTGGTGCAGCGTGGAAGGCACGATCATATAATCGTGTATCCAAGGGCACCCCAAGAGGATGTTGTAAGAAGTGTCTGCATCTATGACGTAACAGGTGACTTCCGACTGGAGATCGCCAATTTGACACTTCAGACGAATCTTCCCAATTGGGTAGCTCCTGCCCGAATTAAAATCGCTGATGGCGGTGCTTGTAGGCGTCAGGCGATGCATAGGAATGCGTAGATGATGTAACAGACCCTTCGGGATAATACTTATGGAAGAGCCAGGATCAATATGCATCCGATCGACCTTTACGTCGCCGATGTATCCAGTGTAGTATAACGGGAGATCGTGCAGGTTAGTTTTGATGGGCATGTCCTGCGGAGTGAAGACAATATTGGGCATCGCTCCCGTGCAAGCGCTGTCTTGGAGATCTGCAGGCGTGTTCTCTTCCGTGAGGTTGACCTGAGCCAGGTACGCATCGGCATTTTGGAGTGCATCGCTCAAAGCCACGCGAACATCCTTTGAGAGTCTCAGAAGCTCGTATAATGACAACTTGGCCGGTGTGTTGGCCAATTGTGCCAAGATGTCGAAGTTGTAGGGCTTCTCCAGCCCCTGTGGTGCCTCTTTTCGGAGGGATTTGTCAAAGCGAGTCTCCTTCGGCCTACGCTTGTCGGTCGTCGGAGGCTGAGAAGGTCCCGGAGCGTCAGTTATAGCGGGCTGATGATCTTCAGCCGAGTTATCAGCCACAGGTTGGGATTGTGCCCCAGACCGAGTAACGACAGCTGTGACTTCTTCGATATCCGTCGAGATTGTGCGGCATGATCTGACTTTTCCACTCTTCTTCTTGCGAATGGAAGATGGTGTGGACTGAGTCACTTCAGGTACCAAATCTGGATGGACCCACATGACCTCTCCTCATGATGTGGTGAGGGGCACTAGACCAGCAGCCTGATCTCGGGGATGTGGAAGATTAGCAATCTCTATTGTTGCCAGAGGGATGGGGACCACACCGTCTTGAGTTTTCGTTGGAGGGAAGCTGCCAAATTACACTGACACCATATTGGCTGCCACAGTTACCTTCTCGAAATCGATGCCCAGAGCGTTCGAATCGATGAGATTGGCCTTAGCGGTGGTAATAACAGTACTTTGGTAATAGCAGTACTTTGGGTTCTCCATTTCTCCCGGCCGAGTTTCCCGTCTTGGTGGAGGAAGCTGAATTCTGTCTCCTTGTGTGAGCATATCCAAGATGGGCTTGACGTGACGGTCTTCGAAGGAGTAAGTGATTTGCGGCCATTGTTTGTCTGCCGGTTTTGGCTCAGGTTTTTGTGCTGTGTCGGCCACCACAGCCTGCTTGCCCTTGTTGTCCCGGTTGTTGGTGGAGCTACCCCCATTGGTGGTGTTGATGTTGGGAAGCCTGCCCTTGTCCTCTCCCTCTGAGATGTGCAATCCCAGTTGGCGAGCCTTCTTCAATTGTTCTTCGGTGCTTGTGGCACTGATGATAAACGTCTTCCAGTCCTTGAATTGACTTTTGCCCATCCAGAGGCTGATTGTTGAAAGCAGTCTCTTTTGGCAAATTTCAATTAAGGAGGAATCTGGGTTTCTAGAGGGCAGCTTCATTGTGGTTTGGCAAAACTGCTCAATATAGTTCCTTGTCAGCTCTTTCTTCCCTTGAACGACGTCTATGAGGGTGGACATCGTGACGTCCTGTCCTACTTCGTAGAATCTCTCCAAGAACATGCGCTTGAAGTCGGCGAAGGAGTAGATACAGTTGTCTGGCAGGTTACGATACCAGTCGAAGGCGACTCCTTCCAACGCCCCAATGAATAATTGTGTGAGGATGGCATCGTCGTGGGGCAGATGGTCGGTGGGGACCTCGAAGTAAGTGATGTACCGACTTGCGGAGGTCTTGCCATCATACGGGTTGATGTTGAACGGCTTATATTTTGGCAGGAAGGGGACATTCCTACATGCAGCAGGGTACGGTTGCCGTATTCTGAGGTCTTGAGAAGTTTTTCGAGCGTGAAACATGGCTCGGAGCTCCTGGACCTCTCTTCTCGCTTCTCGGGCCTCATCCACAGCTGTGGGGGCCGTTACTTCAGGAGGATTGTTGCCCGGATTCGGTGCCGCTGAATTTGAGTCCATATTGACCGCGGGACCCGCGCTTGTTTGGCCAGGCGTCCATCCTTGCAGGGTTGGAAGGGCCGCTTTGATCTCGTCTACAGACTTGACCAAGGCGCGTAATATGGCTTCTAGAGTGTCGATGCGTTGGCGATCACTGGAACCACCTTGGTTGCTGTCCGTCATGAATACCGTCTTTACGTGAGGAGAGATGGATGGCACGGTAGAGGACGTGTCTTCCGAGTCATACCCCTGTAATGAGAAATCATCGGGGTATGTGGCAATGTCTTCCTCTGGTTCGGACTTAGAAGGAACAGTACCCCCAGTTTCTGAGTTCGCCTCGTCATGGGAGTTGTAGAAGTCCTCGTGGACGTCGGGGTTTGCTGCATCTGATGGGAGAGTTATTTCCCCCGGCTCGTCTTCTTGGAACATTGGATTGTCGTGGAGGTTCGGAAGAGTGCTACCCCCAGTCCCAGCCACCCCCAGTGGTATGGACGATAAATCTTCCACTGTAGCAGATTTCGTCTTAGAATGGGTGCCTTGGAAAACTCCGGTGGTGGGCACCCTCTTAGACGACAGTCTCTTAGTCATAGTGGTTGAAATCTTTGGGCTGGGAACATTTGTCTTCTTCCCTCTCCCATCGGCGAAGATTTTTTGAGCAGAGTTGCAGGAGACGACGGGAAGTGGCTCATCCTCTGAATATGGTTGTTGCAGTCTTTGGAAGATGGACTGTCGGTCTTCTCGTATCATCACATTGTTGCAACAGCAGTTGACGATGACTTGGGTGCAGTGACGTCCGTGGGATGACTCTTTGCACCCCGATGCACCTTCTCATTCCTTGCGTTTGTGGAGGATGGCCTCACGCAAGTCAGAGGGGTCTGGATCGACCATGTTTGCTCCCTAGATTTTGGGAGACTTTTGGGGACCTCTCTGTTCGTTTGCCGTCGTGGGCTGGACTCGAGTGGTTCTGTACAACTTCCCATCAGAGGCTCGCATAACAGTATGCGGGACGCTCGGATGGTCAGAGGTCGGATCAGCAGATCGAGCTTGCCAAGCTCGCGCTGCCCTAGACTTCTTCGCTCTAGTGCGTGAGGGCACATAGTAGGAAGAGTCTAAGTGGTGCTGGAGAGAGTCAGACATGTCTTCTTGGGAGTACAAGAGATCAGGACCATAGGAGAGGCGGTCGAAGACAAAGCCGCGTGGAATAGGCGTCATGCGGCTGGAATCAATAATCTTCATGTGGCTGGCAGTTGTGGCCGCATAGGCTTTCTTCATGCGGCTGGGAGTCTTGGTCGCATGAGTTTTCTTCATGCGGCTGGATGATCTGGCCGCATATACCTCCTTCATGCGGCTGGCAGATTCAACCGCATGGGCATCCTACATGCGGCTGGCAGACTTGGCCCCATGAGTGTTCGACTTCTTCTTGGGGCGCATAGAGTCGCTCTTTGTCCCTGCAAGTCCAGCATCGTAGTGCTTTCCTCTGCCGGGCTTGGAGACAGCAGAGTCCTCTATGGCTTGAAGTGGAGCCGTATGAGAGTCCCCTTCGCCGTCTTGGGTAGCAGAGAGTACTCCGTCCAAAGCTTGGGGAGGAGCAAATGATTTTGGCCTCCACTCGCTGCGAGCTTTCTTTGTGCGAGTCTACTTCTGGACCGGGCCAGCGCTTCCCTCAGAGCGTATTTCTTCAAACGCCTGTTGGTCGAAGCGGACGACCATCTTCTATTGCGTGGAGCCAAGTTTGGCTGCATCCGATTGCGTCACCAACTCCTCAGCCGTGGAGAAGTTTGTCCCCAGCAGAGTCGCCATCGTATTTGTCATGAAATATAAAAGAGCAGAATAATTATCGGAGGACTGGACTTTTACTTCACAATACAAACTCGCTTGTACAAAGAAAGCCTAGGAACGAAAACCTAGGTACAACAATCTAAGTACAATTGTTTATTTTAGATTCTGGGGGGAGACGAAAGAGGCTCGGGAAAGCGACGGCCGCTCTGCCTTACTCCTTGGACGATCGGGTACAGCTCTGGCTCTGTAGAAGAACTGCTTGGTGTTGATGAAGAAATGCTCTCCTTTCAGGCTCTATATATTCTCTCATTAGCTCTCTGGCTCTCTATGTCTCTTTTTTTTATCTGAGAATCTCCTCCTTCTCTATATGTCCTCTCGCAAGGGAATGGCACCTTGCTATTTATAAGAGTGGAGGGCATCATTAGGGTTTGCAATGATTGCCCATTCTTAAAAGTCGACGGCTAAGGATCACTGGATCTGGGCCGTTCATCTTGAATATAAGAGATTTGAGCAATAAATGTGATTGCATCAAATCTTTTGTGGATAATTAATGATGATTGACATAAATCCTCCTGATTTGTCATGCCAACCTCGGATTTCTCGACACGTGTCACTAATTTGCTTGATTACAAATGATCTAATTTGATCCTAATATTTTATTGGGATTTGTTGAGGGATTTTGATCAATTTGATGCCACGAGTCTCGCTATCATTCCACGTGTCTTAACCGCAAGCCACTGCCGAAATCTGAGCCACAGGAAGGTTGCTTCTCATTGAGCCGCATAAGGTTGACCACGTGTCAAGGCTGCTTGAGAGTGGCCCCCTGAACATTTGGACCGCATGGTTATGATCTGAGCCGCATAAGGATAGTCTTCGTGAGCCGCATGGGGATAGTCTTCGTGAACCGCATGGGGATAGTCTTCGTGAGCCGCATGGGGCTAGTCTTCGTGAGCCGCATAGGACAGCCTCCGCTTGAGCCGCATGGCGTGGTCTCTACTTGAGCCGCATGCGACTGTCCACGTGTCAAGTCCTTATGAAAGTTTCTTGATTTTGGGAGATTGTGTCAGAGATTTCCTTTATTTCCCTAGGAGTCTGCCATCATGACGGAGTCATAATTGTATTTTTGTGTCAGGGCTGTCATGTGTCAGATCTGTCAGCCGTTAAGGCATTTAATGCAGTAAAGGACAAACGGAAGAGCTGTTTGCAGACTACGTGGCTCCCCTATGAGCCGCATGGAATTTATTTGAGCCGCATAGACACTTAAGCCGCATGTATCCTTGAGCCACATGAACTCTCTGAGCCGCATGGAGCTCCCTGGCCGCATGGATCTTTCTTTATTCTTTTTCATGCTTCTACAAAGAGGATTTGTCTCATGTTCCATATCATCAATATGATCTTCCCGAATGCAGAAGAACAATGCTAGTGTCTCAAGAGGATAGGACTTTATTATGTTTGATAAATAGAGAACCCCTCACTAGTTTAGACCAAGTCCCTCACAAGAAACCAGCTTTCTTATTTGGAGATGCCATCAAGAAAACAGCTCAGCCCAAATCAAAGCGAGAGGACAAGATTTATCGGAGCGGAGACCGACTGATGTATCTTACAGAGATGTTGAGATACTTATCTCTATCTTGATATGCTCATTCTAGTTCTCCTCGACGGATGGCATGGGGCTTGACTCCAATCCAACAGGCTACGGTTGGAAGAATCTGCTAGAAATTGGGTCCCAAAAATAAGGACATGTTCTACAGTACTTCGGAGAGATATAGTTCCCATATAAGAGGCTTAAAATCGAGTTGCGTACCTCCTGAAGATTCATCCCTGTTGATTCCCGTCAGAATACCCTTTTTTGCGAATATAATCGCTAAGGCTGAGGGAAAATATCTAGATCAAGCCATGAGATTGACAGGCTTGGTGAATCAAAAGATGAAGCACGGGAACAGTGTTGTAGTCTAGGCTTTGGACCAATTTAAAGACAAGCTTCTTGAACTGGAACTCTATGATCCAATTTGGACTACTGCTTACGGCATCTGTTCTAATCCCAATTTATTTTTGGCATTGGTAGAACGGTACAACGACAGAACCGGCACTTTTATGACTCCTCATGGAGAGATTGGCTTTATACTTCACGAGATGCAATATCTTTCTTATTTGCCAATGGGTGAAAATCTGTACGAAGAATACATACCGACAAATGAAGAGCTTAATGCTTTAGCCAAGGAAAACCCTTAGATGGTAGCCGTCTTCGAGGAGCTTTTGTGCCACTTTATGATTTGTACCCTCTATTATCAGAGTGCCGCAAAAGGGACATGCTATATGACTAAATGGCTGACATACTTATTTTTGGGCCATATTCAAGAAGACAAGATAAATGAGAGTCAAGCTTGTGAACCTTGTTCTTTCAAACCGCTTGACCGCAGCACATCCGAAAAGTTGATAGAGAAATCTAAACATTTCGACAATATACTAGACAAAGATTGGCATCCATATACTGTCGGTGCTACTATTAAGAGTTACCTCAGGCAAGGTTATAGACCTATGTCTCGAGAAGCCCTCTTAGCATGTTTCCTCTCCTTATGGATACGACGGTTCATGGTTCCCGCAACCAGTGCCATCGATAGATTCCACCGAGGCATACTGTTCGCTGCTGTGCGTCTAGTATTTGGTTACAAGATGGACATTATCTCGACGATGACTTGTCGACTGAACGCAGGTTTATGTTCTTTTGTAGACAACATGATGAATGATCCCAATACTGCAGACACCTTTCCCCATACTTAGATGCCTTATACTTATCTGTTCGGGTGGCTGTTGTTGCATCATCCCAGTCTGATGGACCCGGCTCTGGGTATTGTAGTAGGAGACTTTATTAAGCGTTATGCTACCTCTCGATGGAACATAAACACCCTTTCAGAGTGTAGGAAGGCTTTGAACATAGGTTCCGGATGGAAATTCCACTGTGTCCCTCCTCCTCCGGGATATGAAAATTTTTTACCTCAACTCATGGACTTGGAACCTATGGCTCTCCGTCTAACTCCACCTACTTTTATGTGGGTAAAGATGATCCGACCCTCCCACCTAGTGCAACGGTTCGAGGGTGAATGCTATCTAGAGCCATATTTACCAAGCCAATTCGCCCGAGAGTTCGGCTATGATCAGATGCACGTTGGCAATGCCACCACCTGCTTACAAGCCAAGGGTTATTTGATAGACGACGCCAGAGCTTGGAGGTACTACAATGCAAGGGGTACCAAGGTTATATTCACAATGCCCTCTGCCTCCTTCACAATAGGTCCGCGTATGTTGTATACATACTCGAATTTTTATACTTCAGCTAATACTTTTTTCGAAGTTTTCAACTTGGTTGATAGTTTTGCAAGCGCCAAACGGACACAATCGGGGGTTCGCACTATGCGAGAATTTAGAGATACGGAGGATCATGACCCTGCTAGAGGCTTCTCTTGTTGGTCTTCCTGATGAAGTAAATGACCCACTGAATGTGTCACTTAAGAAGCGAAAGGAGAAGTCTCCTGCTAAGGGGATTGGTAAAAGACAGAAGTCTGAGACTCACCTACTCCATCACACCCAGATGAACTCCTTTCCCCTACTAAGGCTCCAGGAAGGAAAAAGAAACACAACAGTAGTTCTTGTAGAACAGCCTACGGCTTGGACGACAAGGTCCCAAACAAGGCAAATGAACACGAGAATCTCTCTTGGAGGAGGAGGGGAACTCCCTAGTCGATTCTAAAACACAGTAGAGTTGTTGATGAAGAGACTAGTAGGGGGCCGATTGTGCAAGATAATCTTATTAAAACTGAAGAATCACCTCCTGCACCTTTTCAACGCAAGACTATAATAAAGTTATTAGTGACTCGAGTGGACCGACAAGAAACAAACGCTTCACCAATTCCTTCAATGCCAGAGGAGCATTCAAATTAACCCGATCCGTCGCTGCCTTCACAGGATCTATTGCCTTCGCAAGGTAATATTTGTATTCTTTTAGTAAGATCATGGTTTAATAGAATATTGACGTTGACCTTTTTCAATGATCAATATTCCAGCTCCAGTCTTCACAACAAATACTTCTCAGATTCCTCCTTTAGAGCTAGTGTCTGTGAGATCACTATTCCTGTGACTATACTAGCTGTAGCAGGAGTGATGCTATCGTCCCCAACTCCTGAGGTTCCGAAGACCATACTTCCTGAGAAGGTATTGCCTTCAACAGACTTTAATCCCGATGTTGCAGCTCCTTCTGCAATCCAAACTCCTACCCTCTCTCAATAGGAGCAAGAAATGATGACGGCTCTCGAAGGCTGTGACTTGGGTGATGATTTGATCAAAGAAGACTCTACATGTGCCGCTTCCGATCTCAATAGACCTAGAGTAGATCAAACACCCATGAAAGTCTCAAAAGATTAAGACTTAACGGCCAAAGAGGGCTATACCATGGGTAAAGGTGAAGAGCACCTTGCTGTTGATGAAGGGCATCAAAGCCCAAAATATGATAATCAGAGTCTTATTGACCCACAGGGCGATAAGAACTTAAATATTGACGTTGAGGGCGATGAATTCCCAGGTGATAATGATAATGAGAACCCTGATGATTACAAAGAAGATGGTGAACATTAGGCTAAAAATCTTGAAAATATTGGGATTGATAAGAATCCCAGAACTGATGCCGAGGGGATTGAAACCCCGATTGAACATGTCTTTGAGACAGCGGGAGTAGAATTGTAGCTCCAACTGGCCAAGCAGAATCAGGGGTTAGAAGCAGCCATTTTTGGTCAGGAGGCTCAGAGGCTAGAAGCAATCAGGCGGCCATATCCGAGACTACCATGACGAGGCTTTGCACATACCGAGAGTTGCCTCATGAGACCCCATATGTGCAGCTGGGCTCAGGTAACTCACTGACTTCTGTTCATCATTGCTTTTTTGATATCATTTAATACGGTATAACGATTATGTTTTTAATTGCAGAGAGACCGATAAGGACTATAACTACAGCTCCTTTAACTTCTGCGGCCTTCAGTCTCAGTTCAATAATGGTTTCCCTGGACATGGAGAATATGGTAGGGAGTTCTTCAAGAATGTCCGTGCCAAAATCCATTGGAGTACCAGCTGTGATTCTTTCCTCTCCTACAGGAAGAGGAATTCCTGTTGAAGCAGTGACACCTGGTCTTTCAGCAATAAATAACGGCCTCGTCGAAACATACACACAGACTTTTTTTACTTCCTTGAGTATTCTGGTACAGATGGCCATGGAAAAAGGCCAATCTTATGATTCAATGGGGAGCACTGCTTATTTTGTGATCGGAGCCATAGATAACATTGGTGACATGGAGAGGGTTAACTTCTTGGAATACATTCTAGACGAACTCGAAGAACCCATCAAATCTTATCAAAATCTGATCAAGGGCAACATTCAGAGCCAAGTAGATGCAGAATGTGAGGCTTTAGCTTGTGAATTCGAGGAGCAACAACTTGTTCTGACAGATGATATAATTTCCTTCATGACACGATCCGCAGAGATGGAAAGCAGCATCACTGAAGTCACCTCTTCTGTGGAGCATCATAAGGCTAAAGCAGAGAAAAATGAAAAGGAAGCAGCTGAGAACCAAACTTGCCTTCAGCAGCTGGAGGCTGAAATGCCCAAACTTTGTGAAGTAATCAAAGTGGCCAAAAAGTAGAAAAAAGAGGAACTTGCATTATATCAAGTCACTGCTTGTCAACTCGATGATCTGATAAGGCAACATAATGACTTCCTCAATGTCAAGATTATAGAGATAGAATTTCAAGTGAAATCCTTGCAGCACCTTTGCAGCCAGATGTCATGAGAGAGTTGGCCAGGAAGAGGGTGCTTAATTCTCGAGTAGAGCGTGCTAAGGCTTTGAAAAAGCTAATCATTGATCTTAGCACTCAATCTTAGGGATGAAGTTATCTTGATGTAACAATCTCTTATTTTTTAAATATTTTGATAAAAATGTAATGATTTTTTGTGTGTGCTGGTATAAAAGACACTGACGTTTTGTGCCTCCATTACTTATTGCACATCTGTTATAGACGTAAGTAATAGATAAAAGTAGGAAGTATGTTCAGAGGTACTGGACGTGGCATATCTTCTAGAAAACAACAATACTCGTTATATCTGTTCAAAGGTAATATGGACATGACAGAATATAATTTTGAAATATTGTCATTTCAAGGACGATATTATCAGACGTAACGTGGACGTGACAAGTCGTTGATGTAGATAGTAGAATTCAGAGGTAATATGGACGTGAATTCATATCTCTATTGATTATCTTTGAGTCAACTGGGACTCAAAAATAGGATATCTTTTGAAACAAGTGGGCTCCAAAAGACGATGTTTATGATGATGTGATATGATCTAGATAGACTCCACTGAGGATTTAAAGATTTAAAACATGTATAATATTTGTTAGGAAACATAGTACATATTTTCAAACATGATATTCCTGCAGGAATTTGCCATTAATAGGCATCATAGCAACTCGGTCGTCCATCCCGGTCAGTTGATAAGCTCCGTTTGAAAAAACTTTGCTTACAACATAGGGACTTCCCATTTGGTTCGAACTTGCCCTTACTTATGTGTGTCATAGTCATATGACGTCTGACAGTAAGGACCAGTTTACCTTTTTGAAATGCTCGTACTTTGACTTTATGGTTGAAGGCTTTTGAGATACAGGCTTGATATTGCTCGATGTGTTGTTGAGCTAGTAGTCATTTCTCGTCAAGTGCTTTAAGATCCTGAAGTCGAAGACAATCATTGCTTTTTGTTGTGAGTTCATTAGAAATTGTAATTCTCAATGATGGGATTTGAATCTACAATGGCCGGATAGCTTCACATCCATGCACCAAAGAGAAAGGTGTACAGCCGGTCGGAGTGCGTACGGTAGTGCGATAAGCCCATAGACACTCTCCAAGCTTTTCACTCCAGTTCTGTTTATTAGTAGAAATGAACATTTTGAGAAGCTTGATGATGGTTTTGTTGAATGCTTCTACCAAACCGTTAGCTGTAGGATTGAAGGCTATGGAA
This sequence comes from Iris pallida, assembly GCA_029216955.1. Lineage (NCBI taxonomy): Eukaryota > Viridiplantae > Streptophyta > Magnoliopsida > Asparagales > Iridaceae > Iris > Iris pallida. Next base: position 13,490,065 of record JANAVB010039017.1, read on the forward strand.
GCAACATTGTTGATCCTGTTATCATCACAGAATCGAGTAAACTTTTGACTGATAAATTGGGGCCCATTATCATGGATGATTTGTCGAGGAACGCTGAATCGATAAATCATATGATGTTTGATGAAGTTAATCACACTACTGGTTTTGACTTCAGCCATGGGTATAGTTTCTGCCTACCTCAAAAAATAGTCGGTTATAGCTAATATAAACCGATGTCCTCTAGATGAAAGCGGATTAATAGGACCAATGACATCCATGCCCCAAGTTTCGAAGAGCCATGATGTCGCGGTTAGATGTAGGAATTTTGATGGTTGGTGAAAAAAGTCTGTAAGGATTTGACACGCTCGATATTTCCTTGCATACTCAATGGCATCTGATACCATAGTGGGCCAGTAGTAGCCCATATGTCGGATACGATCCTGTAGCTTAGGACCGGGTTGAGGTGTACCATAGATGCCATTGTGAGCTTCACGTAATATCTGCTTTGCTTCATCTTTGACAAGACAGCGTAGAAGTAGACCATTGTTCGCCGATAGAGTGTTTTAGAGGTGCGATTGTAATAAAACCAGAGCGATCGTCGACGAATTGTTGTAGCTTCCTTAGGATCTTCGGGTAAGATGTCATGTACCAAAAAGTCGATGAAAGGAGCCCTCCAGTCTTCATTAATGGTGTCAACTTTGACTGAATTGCTAAATTCAATATTTGAATTATTCTCGATACAGAATAATTCTTTGTTTGAGATGACAATCATCTGTTGTCTTCTCACTAGAATTTCTAATACTGCCAAAAGATTAGCAAGTGCATCAGCCTCTGTATTGCATGCTCGTTGTACATGTTCAATGAAAAAGCCTTTGAATGATATAACCAGTCTGACTGCTGCATCATGATATGGAACGAGATCTTGATGCTGCACTTCATACGTGCCTCTAACTTGATTGACGATCAGCTTTGAGTCTCCGTATACTTTAAGATATTTAATATCTAACTGTTTACCAATTGGAGACCAATGAGTAGAGCATTATATTCAGCTATATTGTTGGAGCATGGCTCGTCCAGAGAATAATCTCTCTGAATAGCCAATCCTTCAGGAGATACAAGAACGATTTCGACTCCAGCGACTATAGTGCCTTTAGGTCTGATTCTGGATGCATCGTCAAAGAACAGTCGCCAAGCAAGGATCCCTTCTGAAATCATATTAGATTCCAGAGTTTTATCAGGAATCTCATCATAGAGTTTGGAAGTCTCAGGAATTGGATGAGTAGCCAGGAAGTCAGCTAGGGCTTGACCTTAACAGACTTTTATGGGACATAGGCCATATCATACTCTGCTAGTAGTATGGCCCATGTAGCGAGTCTAGAATTGAGTGTACTGGGTTTCTTCATTAAGACTCGAAGAGGATTAACTCTAAAAATGACTTTAATGGTTTGACACGTAATATAATATCGCATTTTCTGAATAGCAAACATCAGGGCTAAATATTCTTTTTCTACCGGTCTGTATTGATATTCGACACCGATCATTGTACGACTGAGATAATAGATAGCTTGTTCATGACCCTCTTTGTTCTTCTGGGCTAGCAAGGCACCCTAGGAATGATCCATTGCTCGAACATACATCAGGAATGATATTCCTGTAATTGGAGGCACCAGGACAGATGGGTTCAACAAGTACCATTTTATGTCTTCAAATGCTTGCTGGCATTCTTCAGTCCAAATGAAAGATACATCTTTTTTCATTAGTTGAGTGAACGGTCTGCAACGTCCAAATAGATTTAAAATGAATCTCCTGATGTACACAAGTCGTCCCTGGAATCCTCATAGCTCTTTTAGCTTACGTAGAGGACGTATCTCTTGAATGTTTTGATCTTCTCGGGGTGTACGTGTATACCTTTAGAGGTAATAACGAATCCTAGGAATTTGCCACTAGAGACTCCCAGGAATGATTTGGTGGGATTCATCTTGAGTTGATGCTGGCGTATTAGATCGAAGATAGTTCTTAAGTCTTGGATGTGATCTTCCTTTAGACGAATTTTGACAACAATATCATCGACATAGCATTCGATTATCTTCCGTAAATATTTGCAGAAGATGGTGCTCATGGCCCGCTGATAGGTTGTACCAGCATTTTAAAGACCGAACGACATAACGGTGTAGCAGTAGACTCCCAGTGGAGTATGGAAAGATGTATGTTTCTCATCTTCACAATTCATTCGAATTTGATTATATCCGGAGAATCCATCCATGAAAGACATCCGTTCGAACCTGCAAGTAGTGTCAATCATGACATCAGTGATCGGAACAGAAAACTCATTCCAGGGATAAGCTTAATTGAGGTCTCTGAAGTCAATACAGACTCGGACCTTTCCCATTTTCTTCATAACTGGGACGACATTAGCCACCCAGTCAGGATGTTGTTCCTCTCAGACAAAACCACATGAGATAAGCTTCTTGACTTCAGTTTCTATGGCATCTATCATGTTAGGTCGGAATCGAGGCTACTGTTGTTTGACTGGCCTTGCATTAGGCAAGATATTGAGCCTGTGAGTAGCGATCTGAGGATCTAATCCCGACATGTCTTCACAGCTCCAGGCAAAGACGTCAATGTATTCCCGAGTAAGCTGAATTAATTCTTGCTTATTCGCTTCTGGAAGGCTTTTGCTGATGATGATTGGTTTTGGCGAAGCTTCTTCTCCAACATCGACCTAAACTAATTGATCTTTAATAGGTGGTTCTCGTTGCTCGAAGCGAAGTTTCCATTGAGTATCCATTCTTTGTGCCCAAGGATCAAATTTAGTAGTTTTGACGAAATCATCATTGCCTTCGAAGAACACGACAGTCACCATAATGAAAGATAGAGTTACTCGATGGACGTGACCTACACTGGTATCAGAATCCCATGAAATAGCGTCAGAAGAATTAGATCGCTCTTTTCTGTCAGATTCAGGCACGTCTGGGGTCGTAACCGGCGAGGTATAACCCAACCCATGCTTGGTTTTGCTGTAGTATTGTAGTGACTTTCCTTTTGGGGTAGGGATATGAATAGGAGCTCACCTTCCTCTACCACCATTGAGGCCGATTTTGAAGTTGTAGCCCATCTTTTGAATGATGTCTTTTGATTGTTGACTATAACGATGTAGTTGAAGCCGTTCGTTATCGTCGTTTTCAGAGTCACTATCAAATATAGTCTTCTGCTCTGTTCCTTTGCTAAAAAGTATAGAAAGTTCATCTTTCTTTCGGGAAGGAACTACAAAGAAGGAATCTTGAACTTGTTCGAGTAATACTTCATCTTGGAGAGGTTGAACTGCTCCTAATGTAAGGGGTTCAAAGTTATCCAAGATTTCTAGATAACACCGAGTATAATAAATAATATCACTATATTGTAAATGAGATGCTACTTTATCGATTTTTACATCATCATTTACAATAGGGTTCTTGATCTTAGCCGATGGTCTTCTAAGATTGATAACCAGAGTAGGAGAATAAGAATGAGAAGGAGAAGGAGAAGGCTTGTTATGACGAAGATCGATAAGAAGAGGCTCATAAGAGGGGAGTTCCCTCTGCTCTATCTTTTCAGCAGAAGATGCTTGGCATAAGAGGAGAGATAAATGGTGAGCATCTGAGAAGACGAAGGACGAGAAGTACGTCCTTTGATCGGAATCAAGAGAACATCATCTGGGGTGTCCCTCTGATCTTCCTCGGTATCTATGGCCAGTACGACCTTCATAAACTCTTCTTTATACATTCTGGAGTCAGCATAGTATGCCTCGACACCCCGAAAAAGATTAAGATCGACCACTTCCTTCTTAACTTTTCCATTGTTATCGACATATTTGAAGCACTGATGGTGAATGGATGGCATGATATTATGTTCATGCAGCCATGGTCTCCCTAACAAATTATTATTGGAGACATGATTGTCAATCACATAAAAAGTGACTTTTATGCAAAGATTACCGATTTGAACTTTCAGGCGAATCTTTTCTACTGGTTCACTTCTACCGAAATTGAATCCCAAGATAGCCGTGATTGTTGTAGAGAAATTATGCACTGGGATTTTTAGGTCATGCTGTAAAGTCTTCGGCATAATGCTAAGTGTAGATCCGAGATCAATCAGGATGTGATCAACCTTCAGTGTATAGACATATCCTGTGTAGTATAAAGGTCGATCATGTCGATTGTCTTTTAGAAGCATGTCATCTTGTGTGAAGGTGATATTGGAAATCAACTCCATTACACTATGACAGTGAAAACATGCCACAGGTTCTACAACTGGCTTCTTAAGGAGTGCTAGACAAGTGTCAGCTTGCATCAAAGCTTCGCGTAGTATTTGTTGAGTTTCTCTCGAGAGACGCAAGATCTCGAAGATTGATAACCTTGCTGGAGCGTGTGAGCACCCTGAATTTTGGGTTGAATTTTTATTTTTATTTTTATTTGTCTGATTGATTTAGTTTCAATAAATAATTTATTCTGTTATTTTTCCTTAAGTGTACTTTTTCGTGCCATTGATATTTGGAGTGTCAGGGATGTTCAACTCTGGAAATCTTTTTCACGAGTTTTGGAGTGGACAGGATTACCTTCATGATGGTATATAGTGTCCCACTCAAGCTTGTTCCCTTATGCTCTTTTTGCTTCGCTGAACTTCGGGTCGAATTAGACCATTTGATCATTAATTAATTTTCCCACTCTTTTCCTTGATCATTATTAGCACGTTACCGTGACTTTTAATTTGGGAGAACAAGATCAGTCAGTTTCTTGAAACCAACTTCTCATTGATGATCTACTCGAGAGACTCGTCACCCATGACCTTCATGTCCCACTCAGACACGCCATTTTGTGCTCCATTTGCTTCACACAACTTTTCTGACACGTGACCCGATTTTATTTTACCCCACGGTGTCACATTCATCTTCCAACTTGATTTGTGGGTCCCCTGTCGACCAAAACCTGTCAGCCCCAACTATGGACATGGCCCACATTGAGCCTACTACCCGTCCGCCACTTGTGTCCCATTTATTGGAATCCCTATGTGCTACTTATTTACCCATGATCATCAACGTCTAATTTTAATTCGATTATTGCACAATGTCCGATTTTGACCCAATCCGGCTCCACCGAGTCCAGTCCAGCTCCATGTTACTCTCCATCATAACACCCTCATATTTTCTTGTCCAAAAATATCAAGTACTCATTTTACCTATTTTTAATATTTAATGGAAAATTTCTATTGATTTTAATCCATTGGAATGATCCAATTTTTAGCCAATTAATTCCTAGCCATTTGATTTCCCTAATGAATCCTACCCATTCAATTTCCTACATGATAAATTTCCCCCCCCCCCCTCTAGTATTGGCCGGCCCTGAAAACTATGGGAGAATATTTTCTCTCTCTCTTTCTCTCTCTTTAGTTATTAACTCATCTCTTTCTCTCTCTCACTTGTATATTTTCCACACTTAAACCAACAACAACTTCAACACAGCAGCAGCTCACCCCGAGCACTCCTCCTCCCATGGCCCGAACTCCTCCGCCGTGGCCTCGCCGCCGGCCACCCCCAGCAGTGCACAGCCGTCGGCCAACTCCTCCCCTTTCCTCCTCATCCTTCCCTACAACCACTCGAACCAACCACCACTTCACCATGGCACACCACCACCCTCACCACATCCGCCACCACCTCCTCCGCCAACACCACACGCCGCCCCGCGTGTCACCGCGCCGCCCCGTACGTCGCCGCGCGCGCCAGCAATACACGCCGGCCAAAAACGGCCGTACGTGCGTGCGTTCTAGCGCTGGCCACCGCCGCCGCTGGCCGTCGTGCCTCCGGTGACCCCCCCGGGTGTTTCCCACTCCAGCGAGCCTTCCCCTGACGGCCACCGTCCTCCGGGACGCGCCGTCGAGGCGATTCGTGCGTTTTGCACGACGTCCCGTCGTGACGAGCTCGGGAACGAGGCTGAATACGTATTCCGTTGCAGCAACTTCGTGCACATTTTTCCAGAAATCCAACCATTGGATCGGCAATTTATTCACTCCGTCAAAATATCGGTATATCCACCATCACTCCTGTCAATTTTCGTCCGTTAATTGTATCGTTTGATACATCAAAATCGGCCACAAAGTTGATCGCGGGGCCAACTTCGTCAGCTTGTATCTCCACCACCGCAGCTCCTTTTGGCGTGCTACCAGTTCCTGTGCGAAGCTGGTATAACCCTCTTACTACCCCTCCAGTTTCGTTTTATTGTGAGCTTGTTTGATTGGTTGAATTCGACGCCAAAGTTGGCCGTCCGAATTCGTAATTTCCAACTTGTAAAATTCCATTTTTGAACACGGGACTCCAGATTTCATTTCTGACACCACCATTAGACTCGTGGCGTTGTTCTGGCATGTTTTCATACAAAATTTGTTAGATTTAGAGAACGTGGGCCCTGGCACGTTTTTCGATACAAAGTGGGTCCCACATTCTGGGTCAACGGAACTTTTTGACGCCGGCTCAACGGAATCCAATTCTGGAGATACCGTTGAGTTCGTATCGTCATTCTGGACTCATTGACATATAATTTGCTAGGTTTTGGTAGACATTGGGTCCGACACGTATTTCGGTGCAAGTCGGATACCAATATCCGGGTTAACGGGTCATTTTGGGATCGGCTCATCGGAATCCAATTCCGGATATACCGTTGAGTTCGTATCATCATTCTAGACTCATTGACATATAGTTTGCTGAGTTTTGAGAACTTGGGCTCCGGCACGCATTTTTGTGCAAATCGAAATTTTAAGTTCTGGTCAACGGACCAAATTGAGATCGGGTCAACGGAATCCAATTATGGAGATACCGTTGGGTTCGTATCGTCATTCTAGTTTCGTGGACATATAATTTGTTATATTTTATAAATTTGTTTTCTTGCACATTTTTCGGTGCAAAACGGCTCCGACACGGACACCGCTTTGACCCAAAATTATCTTTTTGCCCTTGTGTCCAAATTGGACCGATGGGTAGGCAATCTTAGCTAATTTGACCATTCTGGACACGTTGGCGATGTTTATTTCATCGTCCGACAATGTTTGTTGATAGTTTCTCTGAGTTTAACTTATTTTATAATCTTTTAATAATTAATTCTTATAATGTTCGTATTTCGGGATTAGTACAACGAAACTGAGCTCAGTCAATTCCAGTGATCATACATCGCTGAAATTGACAAGATAAACACGTGGATCACTATAATAAGATTATCAACCTTACCATTGATCTTCTTATCTCGATTTGCGTGTCGTAAGTTTCGACGTACGAATAACGAAGTACACTTTATATCTTTAATAATTAGACTATAATTGACCCTGTTTGACCAGAGTTGACCAGTCAACCCAAAGTCAACTATAAGTCAACACTTGACCAAGTTTGACTAGATTATTGACCGGAGTTGACCTAGAGTTGTTTAGACTTAGAAGAACCTAGAATAAAATAGATTGTTTGTAGAGATTTATTTATTACAACTTGAACACCTTGTAACCTGTGTTACTTTAAATAGGACTCTGTGGCTTCAGTTGGACACCTATACCTATCAGCTGTTTAGGTTATCAGGCGAGTACATTCTCTGATCATTTCATATCCTGTTAGAATTATTTTCCTGCTTTAGATTACTTTACTTGATGTTGTCACGTTGGTAACACGGATTAGTACTATATGGATCCATTCTTGAGATGTTATCCCCTCAGGGAGCATCGTATACTACATGTTCTGTGCGTTTCACTTACATGGTGTATCACTATGCTTCACGATTCTTCGATCACTTGTGACATGTACTCTCATGATCACAGAGTCTTCCCAGAATCACCCATTTATGGGCATTCCCAGAATCATCCATTTATGGGCTATCCATGTATCACCCCTTGTGGGCCTTTGCATGGAATCATAACATAACCTGGTTGGATCCTTATGTATTGATTGGGGGTACGGGAGAGTAGAAGTAGACATGTGAATAATATCCAAGTAGTGTAGTTCCCTGAATCACTCCATAGTATAGTTCCCAGAATCTTTTATGCCATTCACATGTTTATATTGTACTCTGACTCACTAGCCACTGTTAGCTCTCTACTTATAGTAGATATTTCTATTACAGTTCTCTTTCTCTGTTTACATACTGTATTTTCTTCAGATCCTGTATCTTACTTTACTGCATGATTATATTTTCTAACCTGCTATGATCTGTTGAGATGTACTGTGCTCGCTCCAGTCCTGACTGGACCTGTTGATAAATTTTACAAATAGCCTGGAGGTTGCCTGCTAGCCTAGAGGAGACAGTAGAGGTTGTATAGATAGCTAGGGTTTATTCATAGTTTATTTTCAGTTGTCTTGAGATGTATTTATGGATTACTGTATTTGAGTTTTGAGATGTATTCTGAGTTTGTATCTTAGACACTTAGACTTCTATCTGTTGTATCTCTTTTCGATTTCATGTTTTATCTATCTTCCTTTATGCGCTACCTTAGATGTGATTGAGTTTACATTCGGCTATGTCACCCCCATTCGGGAAGTATAAACTGTTTAGTCTTATACTGTTAGATGCATTGAGACTTAGGACAGCGTTCTACCGCCGACACTGCGGCGTTGGCTGGGCGTTGTTACGTTCTCGTGCCCTAACTCTAGGGTGCGGATCGTGACACGTTTTTAGTGGTGGCACATGCAGGTCGAATTTGTGTAGTGGTATTCGAACTAGAGTACCACTACAGCCTGTAGTAGGATTAGGATATATTTTGAAGGTACTCAATCACAGTTAGGACCCTTGAGAGATTCCTGGGACGACCCTTGAGAATCTTATTTTAACTTCAATTTGAAAACTCTTCTTCCCTTGATTTGATTTATCCTTACTTTCTGTTGTTGAATTTGATTTTGATGGATTGTGGTTGAAATTGAGTTTGTATTTATTGAATTTGATGATGATTGATGAGTTTTGAATCTTGATGATAGCTGTTGCATCCGAGTTTGTATTTTGATAGATTTTTGTTCATTTTTGGATTTTGATGTTCGTTGATAAAGTTGATTTGATTTTTGGGTATTCATTGTTGATTTAATTTAATTTTTGACAAGATGAAATTATATGGGCTAGGTCATCTAAGTTATGGAAATCTAGTCTTCTACAGTCATATTGGCCAGCATGGTGAGGACATATAGTTTGACTTGGATATATTTCTCGGGTGAAGGAATTTAAGGTTTTCGCAGCCAAGCTAGCGGCATCGCAAAAATGTTAAATACCATGGTTCTAGAGGTATGTGCCTAAGTCGAGGACTCTGTGATTATCGTAGCCTTGCTTACTAGTATGACGAGGAGTTAGAGTATCATAATTTTGGATAGACGCATATGATTATCAGATTGTACCTTAAATATTTTTTTGAACATGTTTTCTCTACTTTTGTTCCAGTCATTCAAAAAAGGAAAGAAAGAATTATCATTGTTTGTTCAGTTTAGTTTCTTATTATTTAGCTTAGGAGTAGCTTTAGCTATTTTTATAAACCTTTGTGTAACTTCTTCTATGAATTTTCTTAATACAATGAATCAATGATTTTGCTAGACTTGTTTTAGATTTGATATTTCAGCTCTGGGTTTCAAAATGGTTCTTCTTTAAACAGATAAGCAAAACAAATTTTTATCGTTATTTCTTTCTTGCTATTATTCTTGTATTAAATAATAATAAAACTGTCTTGGTTACGTCAATCACCTGCTTTGCAATTTTGGTAGGAATCTAAATGTTAGTCTTAACGTAGAATATTTTTTTTTTGTGTTGGGACATGAGAATATATGAGTATATATATATATATAGTGGACACAAACACTTTGCCTGATACATATGCATGCTACACTTGATTTCCACCTATCTGGATACATATTAATATGTCGTTAATGTTTAAATTTTCAAAACCCCAATATTTCTGATTCTCTGCTTTTCCTAGCTTAACTCGTAATTTAAATATAAAATTTCATGATAATAGTTTTATTTATATCACTACACATGTATGTTATACGTAGGGTTTCAAAAAAAAATTTGGTTGAGTTTTGTGTTTGAAATTGTCAAATCTAAGACTGTGTACATATTAACCCTTAATACGGGATTTTAAATGTTAGTTCAAATTGTTGTTTTAAATGTAATATTTAGAGATGTGTACATTGTTGTTGTAGGGATATAATGTTAGGTTTCATATTCTTACATGATAGGTTGTTATAAACATTGAGTTGGTTTTGATGTGCAAATTTTTCCAAAATCCTGAAAACTAGTTACATGTTAACATTTTTACATTGATTTCCATGTTTAGTTCAATTTCAGATTTAACATATAATATTGAACTGTATGCGTAGATAAATGTATTGATAGTATGTTAGGGTTTCATTTATATCATGTTAGGATGTATTGGGAGCGTTGATATTAGTTGTGATGTTTCAAAACCCTAAAATCTGAGACTGCATTATGTTAATATTTCACTGTTTTAAATGTTAGCTTATTTTCAGACTTTGCATGTAAATACTGAACTAAAACTGGATTTAACCTTTCAATACTAAGCTATAACCCTGTAAAGGACACACACACACTCTAACATAGTATACACTTCCATGTAACCTAACATTTCCTCTCTATGTTATGATCATGTACCTGTATAGATATATATATAGAGTTTATGCATACATGTTATAACGTATATAGATACATAACTAAGTCTCTACCTTTTTATATATATATCTGGTTAGCCATGCATGTTATGAGTGAATAAGTTGCGTATTGTAGATTGTTTAACGAATATGCCATGATTAGTGTAACTTGATAGCCGTTGTTTTGAAATCCAAATCCTCATATACAATTTCATGTATATTTCACTTACATACATGCCTACTATCTAACCATATGAACCTATTCACATACACCCATACACACACGAACCCCATAACCATTACATAATGCTAGTTTTTCCCCCTCTAACGCTCTCTATATTTATTGTGATTGGATTTCAATGCAAGTGATTTTCAATTCCTTAATTTTTGAATTAAATTTTTCGGTAACCTTATAGATAATTGGTAGTTGCCTTTATTTTATTTTGATAAGTACCAGTTTTCATATAGGATGGTAGACTGCCTTACAGTTTTGATGGTTTGTTGTTTCTGTAACTTTTGTTTAGCACCCTAGATTGCTTGTGTGTTTTGATACCCTATAACCGTTTTGGTTAGTATGACTAGTATACCTAGATGAGACTTAACTACCATCGTATGCCATGACCCTGTATGACGTTCTTTTTTTTGATGGTATGATTTGTTTAAGTTCTGGGACTTGATTGTGGGAGTTTGACCTAGAAAGAGTATGTACATTTTAATTTCGAGGACGAAATTTTTATAAGGTGGGTAGGATGTGAGCACCCTGAATTTCAGGTTGAATTTTTATTTTTATTTTTATTTTAATTTGTCTGATTGATTTAGTTTTAATAAATAATTTATTCTATTATTTTTCCTCAAGTGTACTTTTTCGTGCCATTGATATTTGGAGTGTCAGGGATGTTCAACTCTAGAAATCTTCTTCACGAGTTTTGGAGTGGACAGGATTACCTTCATGATGGTATATAGTGTCCCACTCAAGCTTGTTCCCTTGTGCTATTTTTGCTTCGCTGAACTTCGGGTCAAATTAGACCATTTGATCATTAATTAATTTTTTCACTCTTTTTCTTGATCATTATTAGCACGTTACCGTGACTTTTAATTTGGGAGCATAAGATCAGTCAGTTTCTTGAAACCAACTTCTCATTGATGATCTACTCGAGACACTCGTTACCCATGACCTTCGTGTCCCACTCAAACACGCTATTTTGTGCTCCATTTGCTTCGCACAACTTTCCTGACACGTGACCCGATTTTATTTTACCCCACGGTGTCACATTCATCTTCCAACTTGATTTGTGGGTCCCCTGTCGACCAAAACCTGTCAGCACCAACTATGGACATGGCCCACATTGAGCCTACTACCCGTCCGCCACTTGTGTCTCATTTATTGGAATCCCCATGTGCTACTTATTTACCCATGATCATCAACGTCTAATTTTAATTCGATTATTGTATAATGTCCGGTTTTTACCCAATCCGGCTCCACCGAGTCCAGCCCAGCTCCATGTTACTCTCCATCATAACACCCTCATATTTTCTTGCCCAAAAATATCAAGTACTCATTTTACCTATTTTTAGTATTTAATGGAAAATTTCCATTGATTTTAATCCATTGGAATGATCCAATTTTTAGCCAATTAATTCCTAGCCATTTGATTTCCCTAATGAATCCTACCCATTCAATTTCCTACATGACAAATTTCCCCCCCTCTATTATTGGCTGGCCCTAAAAACTATGGGAGAATATTTTCTCTCTCTCTTTCTCTCTCTTTAGTTATTAACTCATCTCTTTCTCTCTCTCACTTGTACATTTCCCACACTTCAACCAACAACAACTTCAAAATAGCAGCAGCTCACCCCGAGCACTCCTCCTTCCATGGACCGAACTCCTCCGCCGTGGCCTCGCCGCCGGCCACCCCCAGCAGTGCACAGCCGTCGGCCAACTCCTCCCCTTTCCTCCTCATCCTTCCCCACAACCACTCGAGCCCACCACCACTTCACCATGGCACACCACCACCCTCACCACATCCGCCACCACCTCCTCCGCCAACACCACACGCCACCCCGTGCGCCGCCCCGTGCGCCATCGCGCTCGCCAGCAGTGCACGTCGGCCAGAAAAGGCCGCGCGTGCGATCCAGCGCTGGCCGCCGCCGCCGTTGGCCGTCGTGCCTCCGGCGACCCCCCTCCGGGTGCGCCCTACTCCAGCGAGCCTTCCCCTGACGGCCACCGTCCTCCGGGACGCGCCGTCGAGGCGATTCGTGCGTTTTGCACGACGTCCCGTCGTGACGAGCTCGGGAACGAGGCTGAATACGCGTTCCATCGCAGCAACTTTACGTACCTTTTCCCGGAAATCCGACCGTTGGATCGGCGATTTCTTCACTCCGTCACAATCTTGGTATATCCACCTTCACTCCTGTCAATTTTCGTCCGTTAATTTTATAGTGTGATACATCAAAACCGGCCACCAAGTTGACCGTTTAAATTGTATTAAATTTGGACAGTTTTGCGGGGCCAACTTCGTCAGCTTGTATCTCCTCCACCGCAGCTCCTCTTGGCGTGCTACCAGTTCCTGTGCGAAGCTGGTATAACCCTCTTACTACCCCTCCAGTTTTATTTTATTGTGAGCTTGTTTGATTGGTTGAATTCGACGCCAAAGTTGGCCGTCCGAATTCGTGATTTCCAACTTGTAAAATTCTATTTTTGAACACAGGACTCTAGATTTCATTTTTGACACCACCATTAGACTCATGGCATCGTTCTGGCATGTTTTTATATAAAATTTGTTAAATTTGGAGAACGTGGGCCCTGGCACGTTTTTCGGTGCAAAGTGGGTCCCACATTCTGGGTCAATGGGACTTTTTGATGCCGGCTCAACGAAATCCAATTCTGGAGATACCATTGAGTTCGTATCATCATTCTGGACTCGTTGACATATAATTTGCTAGGTTTTGATAGACATTGGGTCCGGCACGTATTTCAGTGCAAGTCGAATACCAATATCCGGGTCAACGGGTCATTTTGAGATCGGCTCATCGAAATCCAATTCTGGATATACCGTTGAGTTCGTATCGTCATTCTGGACTCGTTGACATGTAGTTTGCTGAGTTTTGAGAACTTGGGCTCCGGCACGCATTTTCGTGCAAACCGGAATTTCAAGTTCTGGTCAACGGACCAAATTGAGATCGGGTCAACGGAATCCAATTCTGGAGATACCGTTGGGTTCGTATCGTCATTCTGGTTTCGTGGACATATAATTTGTTATAATTTATAGATTTATTTTCTTGCACATTTTTCGGTACAAAATGGCTCCGACATGGACACCGTTTTGACCCAAAATTATCTTTTTGCCCTTATGTCCAAATTGGACCGATGGGGAGGCTATCCTAGCTAATTTGACCATTCTGGACACGTTGGCGATGTTTATTTTATCGTCCGACAATGTTTGTTGATAGTTTCTCTGAGTTTAACTTATTTTATAATCTTTTAATAATTAATTCTTATAATGTTCATATTTCGGGATTAGTACAACGAAACTGAGCTCAGTCAATTCCAGTGATCTCACATCGCTAAAATTGACAAGATGAACACATGGATCACTATAATAAGATTATCAACCTTACCATTGATCTTCTTATGTCGATTTGCATGTCGTAAGTTTCGACGTACGAATAACGAAGAAAACTTTATATCTTTAATAATTAGACTAGAATTGACCCTGTTTGACCAGAGTTGACCAGTTAACCCAAAGTCAACTGTAAGTCTAGTTTGACTAGATTATTGAGCGGTGTTGACCTAGAGTTGTTTAGACTTAGAAGAACTTAGAATAAAATAGATTGTTTATAGAGATTTATTTATTACAACTTGAACACCTTGTAACCTGTGTTGCTTTAAATAGGACTCTGTGGCTTCAGTTGGACCCCTATACCTATCAGCCGTTCAGGTTATCAGGCGAGTACATTCTATGATCATTTCATATCATGTTAGAATTATTTTCCTGCTTTATATTACTTTACTTGATGCTGTCACGTTGGTAACACGGATTAGTACTATATGGATCCATTCTTGAGATGTTATCCCCTTAGGGAGCATCGTATACTACATGTTCTGTGCGTTTCACTTACATGGTGTATCACTATGCTTCACGATTCTTCGATCACTTGTGACATGTACTCTCATGATCACAGAGTCTTCCCAGAATCACCCATTTATGGGCATTCCCAGAATCACCCTATTGTGGGCATTTCCAGAATCATCCATTTATGGGCTATCCATGTATCACCCCTTGTGGGCCTTTGCATGGAATCATAACATAACCTGGTTGGATCCTTGTGTATTGATTGAGGGTACGGGGGAGTAGAAGTAGACATGTAAATAATATCCAAGTAGTGTAGTTCCCAGAATCACTCTATAGTATATTTCCCAGAATCTCCTATGCCATTCACATGTTTATATTGTACTCTGACTC
>JANAVB010039017.1:13510154-13542654 GCA_029216955.1 Iris pallida
AGAAAACAACTTTATAACTTACTTTCAGAAAACTCTTTTCAGAACAAAATTTCAGAAAATATATCCAAACGGACCCTAACCAATTTCAAGTATCTTGGTATCTAGGTACCTTGATACACTATAGGATACCTTCCTATTAATACCTAAACACTCACATTATCTTACTACACCAAAATGGTCATTTTGGAAAGAAAAAATTTTGTTCCAAATAATTTTAGGAACACTTATTTTCCGTGCCTAATATATATATATTATATATATATATATATATATATATATATATATATATATATATATATATATATATATATATATATATAATATATAATATATATAATATATATAAAAAAAAAAAAAATATATATATATATATATATATATATATATATATATATATATATATATATTTATATATTTATATATATATATATATATATATATATATATATATATATTTTATATATATATTTTTTATATATATATTTTATATATATATATAATATATATATATATATATATATATATATATATATATATAAATATATATATATATATATATATATTTTATATATATATATATATATATATATATATATTTTATATATATATATATATATATATATATATATATATATATATCAAATAATTATATATCAAATAATTATATAAAATTTGTATTCCAAAGGTATTTATAGATAATTTTTAAAACCTAGTTTCTTACTATTATAAATACTTTCTAACTGATGCATGAAATCAACAAGTTAGGAGAAGCTACAAGGGTAAAGCTTTCGTAAACGTCCCCGGATGCTGAAACAAAATCACCAACGCTTTTGGAATAAAAGAAATGACTAAGATTGACTACTCATAAGTCCAATTCTGGATACAGGGACAAAATTATAATTTTGGGTCAAAACAGTATCCGCCGTTGGACCCGCTTTGTACCAAAAAGCATACCGAAATTTATGGTCTCTAAAGTTATCAAATTATATACCTATAAGTCCAGTTTTTTTATATGAACTCAACGGCATGTCCAATTTTGAATTTCGATAAGTAGTGCATAAAATGTCCGTTGAATCGGATCGTGGGCCTGCCAAAACGGCAATCCGGTCAACTGTCTCTGAATCAGACCAAACTTGGCTTAGGGACTAAAAAAGTGATACGAGTCCAATGGTGCAAGCTTTGTCATGATGTGATGAACATGTAGAAAGTAGTTGGGATTTTTGGAAAAAAATTGATACGACGTTCTTCGACGGATACGGGTCGAATTCGTCGAACACACGCAACCAATTCGAATTCCGCCAAAGCTCACACATCCGCTGCCCCTATGCACCTTTCGATTCTTTCAGGTTGCGAAAAAGTCATCCAATTTGTCGAGACGGCCCGTATCAAGAATTTTTTGAGTTTTAGAAAACTATTTTTCTTTGATTTTATACCTGATTTTCTATCTACCAATTGAATAAAATTTAAAACTACCAATTGGGTTTCGATGTCGTTTGGTGGTCTTCATGACTGTCTAAATAGATTTCTAATATTGCCAACAACCTAATCATAATCGGCCTGCCAAGTGGGTACACGGGACAATTTTTTTAATGTTTTATAAGCCAGTTTTTAGTGTTCCTTCGATTTTTGATTCGATTTATCTGCCGCATCCCAACCTAATTAAACCAAACTAACGGGTAGGTTAAAGATGGTGAGGTTGTCTACTCGTAGGAATTCTTAGATCAAAATTCTGTCAAACGATGATGGAGAAAAGGGCTCGAGAATTGACATACCTAACTGCCTTTACTGCTCTACTCTGTTGTCAGGTGGTCGGGGCATTTTTGGCAGAGGTCAACGACGGTGTAGACAGGGCACGCACATATCCGGCGGCGTAATTGGTCTGGAAAGGCATGAACGACCTTGGCGAGGTTTCTTTAGGTCGATTCTCTTGATTCCTTTGTTCTCAAACCAAAATGGAGCTCACCATTAGTATATATAGGGTTGACCATGATAGGATTTAAATTTGGTTAGATATAGAGGTTAACCTTGACTCGAGATATGATACATCAAAATTCAAAAGATTGGATGTATTCATGTTCAACTGATTGTTAAAAAAAAACAAACAAACACATAACTTAAGTTCTGTTTTGTTGGCTCTTCCTAAAGAAGAAGATATAGAACAGTCCCACTGTTCACACGTAGCTGTACTATTTTTTTCTAATATACATATATATATATATATATATATATATATATATATATATATATATAGATATATATATATATATTATATATATATATATATATTCTAATATACATAGATATATTTTTTTTTTATATACATATATATATATATGTATATTAGAAAATATATATATATTATATATAGATATATATATAGATATATATATATATATTATATATATAGATGTATATTAGAAAATATATATATATTTATGCCCTCCCGTTCGGCCCGTGGTACTGCCACCCAGCCAACCCGAACGGAGTCCCAGCCCGGACCGTGACCACCTTGTGGCCACCTAGCTGCCCTGCCCTAGGGGGCTCGAACTCGTGACCTCCCACAAGTGAGCCCCCTCCCTACCACTAAGCTAGGAAGCCTTGGACATATATATATATATATATATATATATATAATATATATATATAATATATATATATATATTATTTATATATTTTTTATTTATATATATATATTTTTATTTATATATATATTATATATATATATATGTGTGTGTGTGTGTGTGTGTGTGTGGTATTCTTATCACAAACTAATTGGTCTAGGAAGGCTCGAGCTGTTGGCCCATACAGCCATGGTCAAACCGATTTCGATAATTGACTTAAAACTCTGACCTTGCTTTAGAAAGAAATAGAAGATCACAGATTTCGTCTTAACTGATTTTTCTACTTTATTTTGCATTTTCTTTTTATTAAGTCTAAAAAAATTGTGCGTCGGGATCACTGGCAACTTGGAAGAATTTCTTGACCTAATCCATATTCCTTGACCCAAAACAATACCTAAACATTTATTTTTTCATAAACTCCACAAAATCAAAAATGACCTAAATCAGCCTAACCGAACTCGGGCCGAGTTCGGCCCGAACTCGGACCAAACTCTGTCTGCTCCAACTACACCTGATCAGTAAAAATACCTATTCTTGTGTATCTACAACATTCAAATTTATGAAACGTTAACCCTACCGAGTTCTTCCCGTACTCTGTCGTAGAAAAACCTATAAATGGAGAAGAATTTCATATTTCTATTCACTCATTCATTCTTCATCTTTTCTATCTACTCTCAAGCCTTCCTGTATACTAAAGAGCTTTAATCTTCCTATTTCCAAGACAACTCTTATTTTTCTAAGTGCCGTTGGTTTCGATTAGGAGTATTCGAATTGTACAAGCTTGGAGTATAAAGCATTCTTTAGAAAGGTGTTTTGAAGTTTAATCGTGGGCTTCGGATAAAACACGACGGTGTTGAAGTTGGCGTGTTCTTTGGAGCAAAGCACACGGTGTAACCTCTATTTCAAAGAGTGGATTAATAGTAGGCAAGTGTTCTCGCGACTGAGGGAAACCAGTATAAACCTCGATGTCTGTGTTTGCTTTCTTGCCTTATTTAATTATTGCTTTACTTTACTGCATTTGAGTATTATATATATATATATATATATATATATAATATATATATATATATATATATATATATATATAAAATTGCTTTTGCCTCCTTAGTTTTTAATTGGAAAATATTTTTCGCTACACTCTATTCACCCCCATAGGGGTGCCATCGATCCTACAATTGGTATCAGAGCACGGTTTCTCTCTAGTTGGATTTAATCTCCTTGAGATATTGCATCATTATACACAAGCAATGGTGAAGGCCAATCGACAAATACGCCAACCCTATTTGATGGCACGAACGACACACATGAGCTTTTACCTTAAGTCCCTTGATTTTGATTTATGGTCGATTGTCATTGATGGTTACAAGAAACCACTACCTATTATGGTAGATGGTGAACTAGTTGAAAAAACCACATGACAGATACCGACAATCAAAAGAAACAAGTAAGTCTTGATGCAAAAGCTATTAATGCTTTATTCTGTGCTGTAGATGGAACTGAGTTTAACAGAGTATCAACATGTGTCATGTCTCACGTGGTTTGGAAACTTCTTGACGTTACTCATGAAGGTACTTTACAAGTGAACGAGTCCAAAATCTCACGACTAATACAAGAATATGAGGCCTTCAAAATAAAGCCTAATGAGACTATTACAAATATGTTTACTCAATTTTTAGATATTCTTAATCCTCTATCTTCCATTGAAAAAGAATACAACAATCATGAGAAGATTCAGAAGGTACTTCGAGGGCTAACCAAGAACTAGAATCCTAAATCAACGGCTATTAGTGAAGGAAACGATCTCACGATGATGACTCTTATAACCCTTATGGGAAAAGGTTATGACGCATGAGCTAGACCTTAAATATTTCGAAGTGCCAACACCAAAAGAGAAGGCCATAGCATTCAAATCTAACCACAAGACAGCCTCAGAAGTCGAAAGTGAGACAGATAGCTCAGATAATGAGCAGATGGCACTCATGACAAGGAACTTCAGAAGATTTCTCAAGTATGAGAAGTCAAACAAGAAGAAGAAAGATTATAGAGATGACGAAGAACCGATTTGCTTCAGCTGTAAGAGAACATGTCATATAAAGAAAGACTGTCATGTTATATGAAACAGAAGCATGCATGATCAGTCAAGCAAGAGAAGGACTTCGACTAGAAACTATGCTAACACTAGCATCTGGTGTGAAAACAAAGCTAGTGACTCTAAAGACGAAGAGAAGCATCGCAACACAACAAATCTCTACTTTATGGCCACAAATGCCAAGGTAATATCGAACGCTCTCTATGAAGAATTTATATTGATGAACCGTCTGATGCCTTCACTGATCTGTTAGAAGATCAGAAGAAAAAGATTGATTTATACAAAAGCGCCAAGAAAGAGCTAAAATTTGTACAATCTAAATTTTCTAAGCAATCTCATATGCTAGATATTAGAAACTCTTCTAGTAACACGGATGAGGTTACTTCTTTAAAGATGAGTCCACATGATGCTCTTGAAAAGCTTGAGAAAGTTAACGGAGAAAATATAAATCTCAACGATCTCTATAAATTAGAGAAAAAGAAGTACAACATTGTTGCTCAAAGAATAGATGCACTCACGGCTAAGTACAATGAAGCCTGTGACATCTCTAAAAAGTTAGAGATTAAGCTGGGCAAACAGGTTGTCAAACCTGTAGCTCAAGTGAACACAAGTCACAAGGCTAAGCACAAACACGACACGACCAACACTGCTAGAACTGCTAGAAGCCATGCATATATGTTTACCTTTCAACATAATAAGAAAACACACTTATTCAAAAACACGTATACATGATCTATGAACTACACCTAGCACTAACACTTTTGCTACATGTCATTATTGTGGTATAAAAGGACATGTGTCATACCAATACAAGATTGGGAAGCTTGCATACATGAATGTGTATGTTTGGGTTCCAAAAGCTAACAAATTAGGACCCTCAAGAAAGTGGGTACCAAAGGTTACATCTTCAACTTGTGTTGTAGGTGGACCTTCATCCTCATACTAAAAGCAAATGGATCATCAATAGTGGTTGCTCCAGGCATATGACAGGTGATAACATATTGTTTACAACTCTATCGATGAAGAAAGAAGGCTATGTCTCCTTTGGAAATAACTTGAAAGGACATATAATTGGAATTGGTGATATAGGTACTTCTCCCCCACCCATTATTAAAATGTATGCTTAGTAATAGAATTAAAACATAACCTGCTAAATATTAGTCAATTGACTGATCATGGTTATGGAATTAATTTTGTTAAGAATAAAATGCTTTGTCTATGATAAATTTCTGGAATAACTTCCTTTGAGGGAATAAGAAAGGACAACATATATGTATTATATCTATTAGAATGTACTAACAATACAGAAAAGTATCTGTTCACAACTTAAGACGAAAGGTGGGTATGGCGTATACGTCTTGGACATGCAAACATGGACACTATTGTAAGATTATTCACAAAGAAATTGGTAAGAGGCTTACCCGATATCATATTCAAGAAAGATATAGTCTGTACCGAATGTGAAAAGAATATGGCATCTAGATCAACTTTCAAATCAATAAACGCTGTAAGTACCTCTAGACCATTGCAATTATTACAAATGGACTTATTTGGACCAAGTAGAGTCGTCAGTCTTGACGGTAAGCTGTATGCTTACGTGATAGTTGATGACTATTCATGATATACTTGAGTCTACTTTCTTGCAAATAAAAATGAGACCTTTCTGAATTTGTGTCTTTTTGTAAAAAGGTACAAATGAGAAAGGATTCATGATTACTTATATATGAAGTGATCATGGAGGAGAATTTGATAACCATGACTTTAAAACTTACTATGACTCAAATGGTTTATCATTTGAATCCTCTTACCACAGAACTCCTCAACAGAATGGCGTTGTGGAGAGGAAGAATAGAACTCTTAGCGATATGGCCAGAGTTATGCTTAACCAGCATAATCTTCTAAAATATTTTTGGGCTGAAACTGTTTATTCAGCTTGCCATGTTTTAAACAGAGTTCTCATTAGACCAATCTCTAAGAAGAACCCGTATGAATTATGGTTTAATAGAACTCCTAACATCAGCTATTTTAAGGTGTTTCGTTGCAGATGTTTTATATTCAACACTAAGGACGACTTGGAAAATTTTGATAAAAAAGCTGATGAGGGCATATTATTGGAGTATGCTGCAAAGAGCAAAGGATATAAGATATTCAACAAAAGATCACTAGTTGTTGCAGAATTGATAAATGTCACATTCGACGAGCTGAACAGTCAATGCAACAATGATAGCGACAATAAAGAAGAGAAAACTCTTCCAAAAAGAACATCTGAAGATACACTATCCTCCTACCTGGAGAGTTTGCCGAAACAATTGTGGTTTACACCAAATCATCCAGAAGAAATGGTAATTGGTGATGTATCAAGTGGTGTAAGTACTAGCTTAAGCACAAGAGATATAGTTGCTAATGTTGCATTTATTTCCAAAATAGAACCTAAGAATGTTTTGGAAGCATTTAATGATAATTTTGGATTTCTGTAATGCAAGAGAAACTAAACCAATTTGAATGGAATTGGTATGATCTGGCTTCTGGTGCAGCCTGACTTCTGGTACCGCCTAGCTTCTTGCACAACCTGGCTTCTGGCACAACCTGGCTTCTGGCTCAACCTGGCATCTGGCACAACCTGGCTCCTAGCCTGACACAACCTTGCCTGGCACCACTTTACCCCTGGCACCACTTGACCCCTGACACAATTTTTTACCTAGCGCCTTTGACCCATGTACCTTTTCTTGCTAAGAACTTCTTGTTATATTTCCATGATTGTTCTTTGTGGTTCTTAGATGTAATGTAACGTTATGATCCTTGCATGTACCCTGTACTTGACTTGCCTTGTGACAACCCGACTTAATAACTTGTTGAGCATGATAGAGGTTGAGCTTGATAAGATTTGACTGGACTTGACTTGACACGAACTCAATATGGTATATGACCTGTCTTGGTAATTCTTGATATTGGCCCGTCGATATGCACTCTAGATAAGTACTCCTGACAAGTGACAAGTAAACCTTACATGACATGTATAATCTTGGATGCTGTTGCGACAACTATTCCTTCCTTGCTAGTATAACTCTTGTCTTGACTCCGTAGTTGATTTTCCTGATTGTGCCTGTACAAGCTACATGTCTCGTCTTACATTATGACTAGGATATGAATTCTTGGTTACCACGGTCAAGGATTCATAATGAATCTGACTAGGTTAATGACTAGATTGATCAAGTAGTTCATATAGAAAGATTTTCCAGTTACAGGCGATTCTATTATCCTGACCACACCTGTGGACTTGTAGCCTGCCAATGAGTAGGGGGCATTTCCAGCACACTGTCATGTGTTGTATTTCTTGAATCATAAGCACTACAGTACACCAGTAATCTTGATAACTCTTGTAACCCTTGCCTGGATAACCTAGATAGTCTGCAGGGATTGTGATTGTAGGAACATCTCAATTGCACCTTGTTAGTAACTAGGCCTGTGATAACCCTAGTTAGCTAATGATAGCAAGACGTAGTACTTGATTGGCCGTACCTGAATGATTGTCTCATGATTAACATGGAAATTATATTCCACCTTTTATTTCTCTAATGCAAGCTACTATACCCCTTTAACTTTGTCTTTCATGTTATTGAATTATGTTCTTTTATCATTTCTTCTGGTTATTATATGCTGGTTTTAGTTCCTAAGTAGAGCCTCCCTTGTGGTCCTTTCACTTTTTGGGGTCTGACCCAGCTGGTTTTGTATGACAAGATTTCTGAGTAGCACCCGAGGATCTACCCGCATTCCAGCCAGATGGTGAACACCAGGCGTAACCATGGCAACGAGTGTGTTTTCTTATTTTGCTCTCCCACTCTACTGTAACTTATCTTTTGAGGCGTTTAGCCGCCGAGCACGTGTTACCCTCGTGTTGAAACTTTATTTTAGTCTGCCTAAGGGCTGTAATATGATTGACAAATCCTAGGGTTGATCATATATGACTTAACTCTTGCTAGTCTCGCATTTTGTATGACTAGTTTCATGATCATCTGAATATGTAATGTTTGGGATGCCTTACTTTGTATGTCTGATGATCTAACATCTTGTAACAATTATTTGCTTGCTTGAGATTAAGATACTAGGCTTGTTCTTGACCATAAGAGTGTTAGCTTGTAGATAAACCATCATGCATCTAGACAGTCGTGATCGTATTGCGAGGTGGGTTGCACTTTAATGTACGTAGCTGACTGTGTCTGTCCTCCGCTCTCTCCAGTATTCTGGTTCTGGGGTATGACAGAAATCAAGTTTGGGAACTCGTTCCTAGACCTATTGATCACCCGACCATTGGTACCAAGTGGGTGTTCCGAAATGAGTTAGATGAGAATGGTTCAGTCACAAGTAACAAAGCACGTCTAGTATCCCAAGGCTATAATCAAGAAGAACGCATTGACTATAATGAGACATATGCTCCAGTTGCTAGAATAGAGTCCATTCGTATGCTTTGTGCTTTTGCAAGTTTTTATAGTTTTAAACTTTTTCAAATGGATGTCAAAAGTACTTTTTTAAATGGTTTTATAAATGAAAAAGTTTTTGTAAAACAATCTCCTAGCTTTAAAGATTTCAAAAATCCTGATCACATATTTAAGCTTCGCATGACTCTCTACGGTCTCAAACAAGCACCTCGTGCATGGTATGAGTGCCTTTGTTCCTTCTTGCTTGAACACGAATTTTCAAAAGGGATGGTTGACTCTACTCTTTTCATAAAATCTTTAGATAAAAATATTTTATTAGTACAGATATATGTAGATGACATAATTTTTAGATCAACAAATGGGATGCTATGTAACGAGTTTGCTAAGTGTATGCAGAGTGAATTCAAAATGAGCATGATGGAAGAACTAACATTTTTCTCGGGCTATAATTCAAGCAAAGTTCATAAGGGATATTTATCAATCGAGCAAAGTATATAAAAGATTTGCTGAAGAAATTTGAAATGGATAATGTCAAACCGATCGGCACTCCTATGGCAACATCTAAAAAGCCTGATATAGATAAAAGTGGTACACCAACTGAAGTGCGTGAGTACAGAGGTATGATTGGTAGTTTAATATACCTAAATGCTAGTCGACTAGACATTATGTTTTCAGTATGCTTATGTGCTAGATATCAGGCTTGTCCTAAAAAATGACATGTGGAGGATTTTAAGCATATCTTGCGATACCTTGAAGGTACTTTGACGACTGGTCTTTGGTATCCCAAAACCAATTCGTTTGACTTGATAGGTTACTCGGACGCGAATTTTGCTTGACGCAAGGTTGGTCGTAAAAGTACCAGTGACACATGTCATTTTCTAGGAAAGTCATTGGCCTCCTGGTTTTCTAAGAAACAAAATTCTATTGTATTATCAACAACCGAGGCTGAATATATAGCTGTAGGATGTTGTTGTGCTCAGATTTTGTGGATAAAATAAACTTTGGATGACTATCAATTATCTTTCAACCATATCCCTATTGACTGTGATAACACTAGCTCAATAAATTTCATAAAGAATCTTGTATGTCATTCTTTCACTAAACACATAGAAATTAGAGATCACTTCCTTAGATACCATGTTTTACAAGGAGATATCAATTTAGAATTTGTTGACACTGAGCATCAATTAGCTAACCTCTTCACTAAGCACCTTGCTGAAGATTGTTTTAACTTTATACAAAGAGAATTATGAATTTTGGATGTTGAAGTCATATAATTAAATGTTATTTGATTAAGATTCATAAATTTGTAGAAACTGTTTTGGTTATAAGCCAAAAGGGCCTTTCTGACAAAAAGACGAAAAAGTCTAAGCGATATGGTGCCAATTGTCTTCGAACTACCGCTAGCTGGGATCCAGCCCTTATAGCTAACCCGAAATATTCTATATGGTTTATTATTTTAATTAATTAATATTAATTATTTTTCAGCAACACAACTATTTCTAATTAATCTTTGCATTTATGTTAAAACTCATATCACTTTCTTTCCAATTCTATCCTGATTACCCATTGACCGAACTCGGTCAGAGTTCGGGCCGAACTCGGTCTAGGTGAATCAGAATAGAAGCTCGACAGTCGGGTACCCCTCTATTTAAACCCCTCAAATCATCATCTTCTTTACCAAACAAACCAAGAATACCACCAAAAACCCTAACCCTAGTCTCCTATTTCTCCTTCCTTCAAGCTTCTTAAGCCCTAAGATCTTGGATTCAAAGCTTTCTCGAGATTCTCTTCCACTGTTTATCTTTAATTTTGGTATATATCAAATCTTTCTATCTTTTTCAATTCTAATGGCTACCAAAATTTCTCAATCTTACAAAAATAATAGGAAAGTTGTGTTGGCCCATTCCATGGTCACACCCGATTTTAATAATCGACATGGACTTAAGTCAATACACAAAATATACAGACTGCTGCTAATCATTTCAGGACATGTGAAATCAACATCAACAAGCGTCCTACTACTGCATCATCAAGCACACAAATCATCTATCTGAAGATTACTTTCATAGGGATCCAGTCCGAGTTATTTTATAATTTATTATGTATTTTATCCTTACTGAGTCTAGGATTTAAATTGTAAGATCGACTAGGTAATACTGGCTTAGGTTAATCTCAGTCCACATTTCTATAAAGCCTACCTATTTCTATTCTATTTAACCAAAAGTTTAAATTCATTTTTGCAACAGAATTTGACAAATATTCATAATTCTCCTAGACAGAACTCTGCCCGAGTTCGGCCCGAGTTCGGCCCGAACTCTGCCCGAGTTTGGTCTATTTGAATTCAAATATCCGTTGCCTCCAAATCTATATGCAACATACATATGCAAAATTTTTGCATCAGAACTCTGCCCGAGTTCGGTCCCAGAAAACACCTATAAATAGGAGAGAGTTTTTCATTTCAAATCACTCATTCATTTTTTATCTTTTCTTCTCTATTCAATAAGTGTTTTCACCCGATCAAAAGCTTTCATATCACACATATACTCCTCTTAGCCAAAAGCCAGCAAAATCTATTTCGATCTAGAGTCTTTTGGTTCGCAAGAGTTGTAAAGAGGTTGTTCAAAGTACAATAATTATATTTGTTGTGGAGCCGGTCGTGCGCTCGTCACCAAGCACGGTGTTGTGAAGTTGGTCGTGCACTTGTCACCAAGCACGGTGTTATAAGAGACTGCAAGCTCTCAATTAGCTTGTGCCTTAGTGGATTAACATTGAACAAGAGTACTCGAGACTGGGTTAGTCCTCTCAGAGGGATACCGGTATACATCGCTGTGTCACTGAGTTTGATCTCTCTATCTCTTGCTTTATATTTACTGTCTCTTATTTACTGCCATAGTTTAAAATTTAAATTGGTGATTATTTTTCGCTGCACTCGCACTCACTCTATTCACCACCTCTCTAGAGGTGTTTAGCGGTCCGACAATTGGTATCAGAGCAGGTTATATTCTAATATAACAAACTCAGAGAGTACATATGGCAGCCGTGAAATCAATATTCAACAGTGAAGGGCAATCCACAAATAGACCCCCACTATTTGATGGTACAAATTATACCTACTGGAAAACACGGATGACTTTCTTTTTAAAGTCTCTTGACTTTGATCTTTGGTATATAGTTATTGACGGTTATAAGAAACCGGCACCTACAGTAGTTGACGGCCAGCTTGTAGACAAGCATCATGACAAATATACAGAAGCTGAAAAAGCTAAGGCTAGTCTAGATGCTCGTGCCATCAACGTACTATTCTGTGCAATTGACAAAACGGAGTTCAACAGAGTTTCAACCTGTAAAACGTCTCACGAGATTTGGAATCTTCTTGAGGTAACTCATGAAGGTACTTTCCAAGTGTAGGAATCCAAAATCAGTAGACTAACACAATAATATGAATCTTTTAAGATAAAACTCGGTGAGTCAATTACACAGATGTTCACACGTTTCCTCAATATTACGAATCCTTTGTAATCTCTTGGTAAAGATTACAACAATCATGAGAAGATCAGAAAAGTGCTACGGGCTCTAACCAAGAACTGGAACCCGAAGGCAACAGCAATCATTGAAGGAAACGATCCCACCACTATGTCTCTGGAAATGCTGATGGGTAAGCTCATGACCCATGAGCTTGATCTGCAAGAGTTTGAAGAAGCAACCCCAAAAGAAAAGTCTATTGCCTTCAAAGCTCAAGCCAGAAAATCTACATGCAATCATTCTGATAAAGAGTCATCAAGTGGTGATGAACAAGCCCTACTAGTGAAGAACTTCAGGAAATTCCTAAAGTTTGAGAAATCAAACAGAAGGAAGAGAGATATCCAAGAAAGCAATGAAGATGAAACCATATGCTTTGGATGCAAAAAGTTAGGGCACATGAAGAAGGACTGTCCAACTTCGAAGAAAAGCAGTCCATATAACATATCAAGATCAAGCAGAAAAGCAACAACCAGTCGAAAGTATGCCAACACAAGTATTTGACATGAAAGTGATGCCAGTGATACAGAGGAAGAAGACAGACCTTATAGAAATGCCAATGTCTATCTTATGGCATTTGATAAGGTATCCTCATACCCTCTATATGATGATTTTACTTTCGATGAATTAGAAAATACCTTTAGCGAATTACTTGAAGAACACAGAACTGTGCTTGACAAGTATAAGCAATCTCGAAAAGAGATTAAGGCATGCACAACCGAGATAGCTAGACTGTCCAGTCTTATTGAAGATATTAAAGAGAGGTCTACTACCGGTAACACGGAAGAGAGCCAAACTCAAAGTAGACTATCATGAGGCTATCCTCAAGGTTGATAAGAAAGAAATATACTATGTCAAAATACAAGAGTTATATGACATATAGAAGAAGAAACACTTAGTCACAGAACAAAGACTCTCAGATATGACTGCTAGATATGAAGAGCTGTTGCGATTTCTAAAAAGTTAGAAATCAAGTTAGGCAAACATGTAATACCTGTGACACAACCTAAGTTTAGTCCTAATGCTAAGCATACACCTAAGAGGACTAAAAATCAGAAAGCACGAAAGAAATACGACTATCACCATGCTTTCACTTATAGGTTTTACAAGAAACCAAATAAGCATGTCAACACAGTTTCAACCACCACTGGTTCTAAAATAACTTGCACATATTGTGGTACACATGGACACATATCACAATATTGTTTAGCAAAGAAACTTGTTGACAATCGCACTTTATTCTGGAGACCTAAAACTAATCAATATGGACCCTTCAGTAAATGGGTACCAAATGATTTATCTACTTGTTTTGTAGGTGGACCCTCAACCCTCTCATGCTAAAAGCAAGTGGATCCTCGATAGCGGATGTTCACGACACATGACTGGTGATGCATCTTTGTTCACCACGCTATCGATGAAGAAAGAAGGATACGACTCCTTCAAAAATAATTTAAGAGGTGATATTATTGGTAATGGCACTGTTGGTATATCTCCTTGTCCTGTAATAAAAGATGTTCGTCTAGTCACAGCATTGAAACATAACCTACTAAGCATAAGTCATTTGGCTGATAATGGTTATGGTATTAATTTTGTAAAAGATAAATGTACCATATATGATATGTCATCTGGTGATCCCGTATATAAAGGGATTAGAGAAGACAATATTTATGTTTTTTTTTGGAGAGTACTAATAATGCAGGAAGATGCCTAGTAGCTAATTTAGATGAAAGCTGGCTATGGCATATGAGACTAGGGCATGCAAATATGGACACTATCTTACGACTGAGCACAAAGAATTTGGTAAAAGGACTCCCCGAGATTCCATTCAAGAGAGATATGGTATGTGCTGACTGTGAAAAGAACAAAGTACATAGGTCTACATTTAAATCCATCAACGCTGTAAGTACTTCTAGACCTTCGCAGTTGATACATATGGATTTATTTGGTCCTAGTAGGGTCGCTAGTCTTGGCGGTAAGCTCTACGCTTTTTTTGTTGTTGACAATTTCTCTCGTTTTACTTGGGTTTACTTTTTATCAAACAAAAGCAATGCTATTTTTAAATTTCAGATATTTTGCAAAAATGTACAAAACGAAAAAGGCTTCATGATTACTCGTATCCGAAGTGATCATGTTGGCAAATTCGTAAATTCTGATTTCAAAATGTTTTGTGATGATAGTGGTATTACCACGAATTTTTTTGTCCTAGTACTCCCCTACAGAATGGCGTTGTAGAGCAGAAGAATCGTACTATAAGCGAAATGGCTAGAGTCATGTTGAATCAGTGTAATCTTCCTAAATATTTTTTGGCAGAAGCTGTTAGCACAACCTGTCATATTTTAAATAGGGTGTTAATTCGACCTATCTCGAAGAAAACACCATATGAACTTTGGTTTGGAAGGATTCCAAACATTTCCTATTTCAAAGTTTTTGGATGTCGCTGTTTTATCCTGAACACCAAGGATAACTTGAAAAAGTTCGACTCTAAAGCAGATGAAGGGATATTTCTCGGATATGCTGCTCAGAGTAAGGGATATAGAATTTTCAATAAAAGGTCTATGATTGTTGAAGAATCAATTAACGTTACTTTTGATGAGCTCAATAGTCACAGATCCAGTGACAGTGATGATGAAGGTGTACAAGCAAAAACCGAGTAGAGTCCTGTAGAAGATCTGACTCAAAATTTTGATTCATTAAAATTCTTACCAGATCATCCAGAGACACTCATCATAGGTGATGTATCAAAAGGTGTAAGTACACGCTCATCTCTTAGGAATTCTGAAATAGCAGCAAATGTACCATTTATTTCTCAAATAGAACCTAAGAATATAGAAGATGTCTTTTCTGATTAGTTTTGGATTAATGCCATGCAAGAGGAACTAAATCAATTTGAGAGACACCAAGTTTGGGAACTCGTTCCTAAAACTATTGGTTAATCGTTAATTGGTACCAAACGGGTGTTCCAAAATAAACTTAGTGAAGATGGACAAGTTCTACGCAATAAAGCACCTCTAGTGGCACCAGGTTATAATCAAGAAGAAGGTATTGATTATGACGAGACATATGCTCATGTTGCTAGACTAGAAGCTATCCGCATGTTTTGTGCATTTGTATATTTTAATGATTTTAAATTATTTCAAATGGACGTGAAAAGTACATTTTTGAACGAATTTCTAAAAGAGGAAGTTTTTGTGAAACAACACCCTAGTTTTGAAGATTTTAAAAACCCGATCACGTCTTCAAACTTAAGAAAGCACTCTATGGACTCAAACAGGCACCTCGTGCTTGGTATGAACGCCTAAGTGCCTTCTTACTTGATAATGGTTTTTCAAAAGAAAGAGTTGATACAACTTTGTTTATCAAATCTTTAAATGATGACATTCTTTTTGTGCAAATATATGTTGATGACATTATATTCTGTTCTACTAATGAAAAACTTTGTCAAGAGTTTGCTAAGTGTATACAAAGTAAATTTGAGATGAGTATGATGGGAGAGCTAAACTTCTTCCTAGGACTTCAGATCAAACAACACTCAAAGGGAACATTCATCAATCAAGCCAAGTATACGAAGGACATACTGAAAAAGTACGACTTCGATAATGTAAAGCCTATCAGAACTCCTATGGCTACATCCACAAAGCTTGATTCTGATGAAAGTGGCAAACCTGTCGACCAGCGTAAGTATCGAGGTATGATTGGTAGCTAATTATATTTAACTGCTAGTCGTCCTGATATTATGTTCAGTGTTTGCATCTATGCACGATACCAGGCAAATCCTAAGGAATCACACATAAGTGTCATTAAGCGTATCTTTCGATACCTTAAGGAAACTTCTACAGTCGTCTTGTGGTATCCTAAAACCAAATCCTTTGACCTGATAGGTTACTCGGATGCAGATTTTGTAGGATGCAAAGTAGACCGTAAATGTACCAGCAGTACGTGTCATTTTCTAGGAAAGGCCTTAGTCTCTTGGTTTAGCAAGAAGCAAAATTCTGTAGCATTATCAACTACTGAGGCCGAGTATATCGTCACAGGACGTTGCTGTGCTCAAATTTTATGGATAAAGAAAACCCTAGAAGACTACAATCTGCACTACACTAAGATTTCCATTTATTGTGATAACACTAGCACTATTAACCTGACTAAGAATCCTGTATGTCACTCACGCACAAAACACATTGAGATTTGTTATCACTTTTTACGTGATCACCAACAACACGGGGATATCTGCATAGAGTTTATTGACACAGATCATCAACTAGCAGACATATTCACAAAACTACTAGCGGAAGACCGGTTTTACATAATGAGGCGAGAGCTCGGAATACTTGAATTTTTAGATTCATAGTGTAGTATGGTAATTGAATTTAATTTTATGACTCTAAACTTCATAATTTATTTAACAAAAATTATTTTTGTACAAGCCTACAAAGGGTCTGTCGGTCACCACGACTACGGTCGAAGCGAAGCAGTACTTAAGTGTTCCCCGGTGAACCTCTGTTAGCTGGGACAGTACCCCTATAGCTAACCCAAAATAATAGAAGTTATTAAATATAGAAGTCAACTTTTATTTTAAACACAAATACTGCAGTTATGACCTCGGGAATACAAGTAGCCGAACTCAGACCAAACTCTGACCGAGTTCGGGCCGAGTTCGATCGGCGCTGTTCAGCTTCCAGAACAGAACAGCCGGCCCTAGCTCTTTATAAACCCTTTCCATCCTCTAGTTTTTTACACAACCAACTCGTGAAAAACCCTCTACTACTCCCAAAACTTCTTTCCCCTCCTTCCCTTTAAGTTTCCAAGGAGTTCTAGTGGGCTACTCTACTTAATCTTCTTCCTCCTTTCTAAGGTACTTAAATTTCCTTTTCTTTTCATCTATGGCTCCTAAGCGTCAGAGAAGACAGGGTGATCCCTCACAAGCAGGGTCCTTCTCTTCTGATTATGTTCCTACTAGTCTTTTCAGTCCAACTAGACCTATAGGGTCAGATGATTTTGATTCCGATCTATTTCCTGATAAAGAATTTTCTGACCTTTGGTTTGATTCATTCTCTGGTCGTAGAATATGTGCTGGAGCTTGCGTTAACTTTACTATTTTTTTTAATACCCTCCCACATTTGACCGTCTCGGCTATCGTGACTTCTTTGAAGTAGCCGAGAACATCTACGACAACGCTGTCCGTATGTTTTACTGCAACTTACAGGTAAAACCAAACGAAAACTTCTATTCTTACGTTGCTAGGCAAAAATTAGAATTCAGCGCCACCGACATCAGCGAATATTTCCATGTTCCTGATGTGGATGAAGCTCTAGTGGATATCCATCATATCCAATTCCCTGAAGGTGTCACCGTCGACTTCTTCAAAGAACTGCTTTGCCATCCAAGACCTATTCCAAGAAGAGTCTTTTCAAAGGACCTTAACCAAAACTTCTATGAACTTCATCGTTTTATTTTTTCAGTTCTCCTTCCAATGTAATGATCATCTGATGAGATCACTTTCTTGGAGCTGTCCACCATATATCATATCCATTTTGGCATTCCTTTTTCGGTTCCCAAGAATATGATGGCCTGGATGCTGAACTGCAGAAATATAGGACGCAACCTGGTCTATCCTATGCACTTGACCTCCATCTTTCGAAGGT
The DNA here is from genome assembly GCA_029216955.1 of Iris pallida. Classification (NCBI taxonomy): domain Eukaryota; kingdom Viridiplantae; phylum Streptophyta; class Magnoliopsida; order Asparagales; family Iridaceae; genus Iris; species Iris pallida. Next base: position 13,528,462 of record JANAVB010039017.1, read on the forward strand.
TTGAAATTGATCTTCAAACCTGTGCCTACTCCTCCACAGCCATAGAGCTCAGCAGATCTCGTCGATACCCTACTCCTCCTTTGCCTCCTGGAGCTTAGCCTGCTCCAGATGCTGATGCTGAGGCTCCTCCTCCTGATGCTCCTGCTTCAGCCCCTGCTTCGGTTTTTGACCCAGAATTTTATCAGCGGTTTGATAACTTTGTTGCTCTCTATACGCAACGTCATCAGAGCTACCTCGACTCAGAGTTTTGCCACATCACCTAGGCTCAGGTGTTGCGGAATGGCATTGCTGATCTCCACTGGAGTCTCTCTCAGGATCCATCACATCCAGTAACTATCCTTCCTCACCCAGGCTTCCCAGGACCCAGGTTCGGAGATGAGGCGACTTTCCCTTACTTTGATCCTACTGCTGCTTACTTTCCTCCGGATGCTCCTGCGGTGACGACCCCACTATGTGATACGGATTTAGCTGGTGAATAGTGGATAGGATGTTAGCTGATGATCTATCTTATGATGTAGTTTTCATTTTTTTGGGTTATGTCTAAACTTTTTCAGTTAGACATTTTTAGCAGTTTATGATTATGATTGTATCTTTTCCTTTCATTGAGACATTGTCATGCATGATATTCTCAGTTTATTTCAGTACTAGTTATCTTTTTATGCACTTTGTGTTATTTGGTTATCTTTTTAGCTTCACTTTGTCTGTTTGTTGAAATTGTTGGCTTCACACATTACGGGAGAGCCAAACTCATTTTTATATTGTCAAAGGGGGAGAAAGAGTACATTCCAAAATTCAAAAGTCAGAGAAAGCATACAATCCAAAACAAAACCATTTTGTTTCAGGTACATTTACTTGTTCTATTTTTTGATATATTTTGGTATAGACTCAAGTTTATCAATTATCAAAATGGGGGAAATTGTTGGCCCATTCCATATAATCGACATGGACTTAAGTTAATACACAAAATATACAGACTACTGCTAATCATTTTAGGACATGTGAAATCAATATTAACAAGCGTCGTACTACTGCATCATCAAGCACACAAATCATCTATCTGAAGATTACTTTTATTAGGATCCAGTCCGAGTCATTTTATAATTTATTATGTATTTTATCTTTATTGAGTCTAGGATTTAAATTGTAAGATCGACTAGGTAATACTGGCTTAGGTTAATCTCAGTCCACATTTCTATAAAAGCCTACCTATTTCCATTCCATTTTACCAAAAGTTCAAATTCATTTTTGCAACAGAATTTGACAAATATTCATAATTCTCCTAGACAGAACTCAAACCGAGTTCGGCCCGATCTCTGTCTGAGTTCGGTCTATTTGAATACAAATATCCATTGCCTCCAAATCTGCATGCAACGTACATATGCGAAATCTTTGCATCAGAACTCTGCCTGAGTTCGGTCCCAGAAAATACCTATAAATAGGAGAGAGTTTTTCATTTCAAATCACTCATTCATTCTTCATCTTTTCTTCCCTATTCAATAAGTGTTTTCACTCGATCAAAATCTTTCATATCACACCTATACTCCTTTTAGCCAAAAGCCAGTAAAATCTATTTCGATCTAGAGTCTTTTGGTTCACAAGAGTTGTAAAGAGGTTGTTCAAAGTACAGCAATTATCTTTGTTGTGGAGCCGGTCGTGCGCTTGTCACCAAGCACGATGTTGTGAAGTTGGTCGTACACTTGTCACCAAGCACATTGTTGTAAGAGACTGCAAGCTCTCAATTAGCTTGTGCCTTATTGGATTAACATCGAGCAAGAGTACTCGAGACTGGATTAGTCCTCTCAGAGGGATACCAGTATACATCGCTGTGTCACTGAGTTTGATCTCTCTATCTCTTGCTTTATATTTACTGTCTTTTATTTACTGCCATAGTTTAAAATTTAAATTGGTGATTATTTTTTGCTGCACTCGCACTCACTCTATTCACCCCCCTCTAGAGGTGCTTAACGGTCCTACAAGTTGGTGAAGCTGAATCCTCTACTGGTCAAGAGGCAGCTTTATTTTCTTTATTTAGTCCCACCATGCCGGACGGTGACTACTTTGATGATTTTATTTGTGTGTCACAAGATGCATCTAATGAATGGTTTAGTGATTTTTATCAAAGAAAAATTTGTTCAGGATGTCCCATTAACTTTACCTTATTTTCTGACCACACCAATGTTTTTGAACACTTCGAATTACTTGCTTTAGTTCAAACTCGTTTTTTGATTTATTCAAATACTATCCGCATGTTTTATTGTAATCTTTCTGTCACAAAGGGCACAATTAAATCAAATGTTGGAGGAATTGACATCGAGTTTGATGTTGATGATTTAGCAATCATGCTTCAAATTCCCAACACTGGGGAATAATTAGTTGAGGTCACCTCGGTATAATTTCTAGTTGGTACAACTTTCGACTCTTTTTGTGACTCCTTATGTTCACCTAACTCTCGTCCTTAAGGTACTCTTGGCCCTAGACATTTGAACAACTTCTTCTATGATCTCCATAGGATGATATTTTTTGCTATCCTTCCGAAGAGTACTTCTACTGATGAGATTTCTTACATGAAACTTTCTTTTATCTATCATCTTCACTTTCATGTCCCCTTCAGTCTGCCTAAGATTATCATCGCCGCTATGGAAAAGTATCACAAGAAACCGCGATGTCTCCTCTATGCGATGTATATGCCTATCATATTTCAGTACTTAGAGGTCACTTTGGATGACTGTGCTCAGGATGCTCGTCCTCTATATCTTCATGAACATCGCCGAGCTGCTCCCATTCCTGTAGTTCAAGCTCCTAATCCTCCTCCAGTTGACCCATCTGCCGATACTACACATCCTTCCCATCCTCCTGGTGGTGTTACCCTTAAGTCCCTTCAGGCTCTGATGTTGGATCAATTTCGAGCCATGGACTTCTGTACCATTCTTCAGCTCTAGGCTATATCCAACACTGTGAGGGATGTTACCTACAGCTTTTCTCACAACCCTGGGGGTCATATTCCCATGGTTTCTGATCCCACAATGCTTGGGTATCACATTGATGATCTAGAGGCTTTACGATACTTTGACCATGCCGTTGCCCATTATGATCCCAACCGTTCTGCTAAGAACGGTCCCTCTAGGGCGGCAGTGTTACGCCCCAGAACCAGAATACTGGAGAGCGGGAGAATGACTCAGCCAGCTACGTATTACGGGTAGATGAATACCATATAATACGATCAATGCTGTCTAACCAGACGAGGGGGTGCATACTACAAGAAAGTCTTACTATGGTCACTGCACATCTATTGTCTCAATCATTCAAATAAGAAGCAGAAATAGAGAACATGTAAGATAAAGAAGTAAGGCATCCCAAATGCTCAGTCAAAATGTTCTTGAGATCTGGCTTTACAAAACATAGCCAGATGGTATAGTAACATATACACAATTGTTATCAGCTGCAGTCTGACTTTAGTTACAATTATGCAAAAATAAGTGCAAGACAATCCGACTAACATGTCGGTGCCAAACGGCTAAGTATGAAGTAAATAACAAAACGAGTGGTGAGGTAAGGAACCCACTCGAGTCCTCCTGCGATCATTCCCCTAGTATTGACCATCTTGGAGGTAGAAGTAAGCTGAGTCCTCGGGGACCGGCTCTAAATCTGGCCATGCAAAACCAGAGAGGTTAGACCTCTAATAGCAAGTACCACAAGGAAGGACGATATGAAGGATTAAACCAGTAAGTAAGAGAATATAATAATAGATCTCTGCTATCCACTAGGATGCACATAACATCACGACACTTCGAACCAACCTCCCAACCAAACAAGGACAGAAGTTGGCCCGTCATGTCCTGACATCCTGATCATCTCAGTTAGGCAACAGAGTAGGTACAGTACACAAACAAATCATCTTGAACGGCCAATCAACTACTACGGCTTGCTATTGTGAGTCCCAAGTTATCCTGGAATTATGCAAATAGAGATTCCTCAGTTCTTACTATGTGCAAGCAAGGCTAGTCTGTCCAATCAATCAATTGTGCCAATCATGTAATTAGACGAGTCCCAGCGGGACGTCCGCCGTTAATATAGTATGTACAATAATATAAGCAGATACCGTTCCCTGCTCGTGTGACAGATTTACAGTATCTGTGGGAACCAGCCGGCCTGTCGGGCACTTAATAGTCCCAAAGAGGGCTGCCATGTAAGAACTCGGAAATCCATTCTCTCCATGCCATCATTATTTTATTTAACTTAATAGTCCCTACGTTGAGTGAAGTTCCATGCCGTGGATCATGGTCATTCAAATGAGTACTTTCGTACGGGGTACGATATGCGCAACTCTACAACGATACCCGTGCGGCTATGTTGTAGGTCTTATATAGCGTAATGCAACAATCAAATCTAACCACGAAGTAATCATGCCTTGACCATAAAGTACACATGCTATTTTTGTAAGATAAATAAATAACTAAATAAATAAATAAATAATTTTGAAGCCTGCATGTGCCTGTATGCCAATATTCGGGATCGGCTAATTGAGTACAATAGTTCATTACATGAACGTGTCTCATTTATTTCATTCAATAAGACGACTAGCCAGTCTCTTAGTTCCAACTAGGAACGCATGATCAATTTTAGTCAAGATAACCATTATCATCAATGGTGACAAGGCATGAAAGTCAATTAGTATTACATGGGGTCGAGTCTATAATTCTCAAGGTTAAGTTCCAGTCATACTGGGTATCCATGGATCAATCAGGACACAAGGCGCATTCCACATAACAATCCATATTAACAATATTAACATGTCATGATTTATCAAGTTTATGCCAAAAGGCGTAAGGATATAATAGAAGAATTATCATGCCATCATTAAATGAATAAGTTATAGAGCAAATAGTAACACCCAGGTTAGAAAGTCAAGCCAACAAGTCTAGGCTAAGGCCAACAAGTCACGCCAAGTCTAGTCGGAGTGAGCGTGTAACAGCGTGAGCGTGAAAAAGTAATTTACGCTGGCACGCACAGTGTGAGCGTCAAGGAAAATTCACGCACTCATAAGTGAGCGTAAAGAATGATAAGAAATTCACGCACGCACAAGTGAGCGTGAAAAGGTGACAAAAAATTCACGCACGCACGCAAGACGTGAGCGTAACTCAAAATTCACGCTGGCATGTAAGGGCGTAAGCGTGACTAAAAATCCACGCAGACACGTAAGAACGTGAGCGTGACTGAAAATTCACGCAGACACGTAAGAACGTGTACGTGACTAAAAATCCACGCACGCTCATGAGAACGTGAGCGTGACTAAAAATCCACGCAGACACGAAAGAACGTGTGCGCTACTAAAAATCTAAGCTAACATGTAAGAACATGAGCGTGACTCAAAATCCACGCAGACACGTAAGAACGTATGCGTGACTAAACCTCCGTTCCAGCCAGAAATGAAGTTTCCAGCCAGAAAGCATGCCAGGTTGGGAGATAAAAACCCATGAACAACCGAGAATATAACAACTTAGATCTAGGAGAAACCAGCCAAAGAAATCAAAAATACCAAGTAGTAAACTCTCTCAGAATCATGAGAGGAAGAGAAATAAACCATAAAAATGGTTCTCCAAGCAAGAAGCAAGATTGTACTTGCCTGCTGCTGCTGCTGGTAGGTGAAGAAGTGATGAGAGGAAGAAGAAGAAGTAATGGAGAAGAAAAAGTAATGGAGAAGGAAAGTTATGAAGAGAGAGAAAGGAGATGGGGGCTTAAATAGGAGGGGTGGTGGTAGGTGGGGTTATTGGGTCGGGTTTGATCGGGTCCATCCAAGGCCAACCCGAAAGCAAAAGAAGAGAGATTAAAAATAGAATGTATACCGGAATAAAATACAGATAATAAAATTGCAGATAATAAAATTGCAGGAAATTAACATAAAAAATTAAAGAGCAGATAATTAATTAACATGAAATTATCGGAATTTAAATACAGGATAATACATGATAAATACTAAAATAAATATACATGAATTGCACATGTATAAAAATACGTATTCTTGTATAAAAATACGCATTCAGGGAACGGGGAGTGACATCTCTACCCACCTTAGAAAAATTCCGTCCTCGGAATTTCAAATCCAAGCAGGTAGAAATATCAGAGCTAAACCAATACAAGTAATTTTAGTGAGCTAGCAATCATTTTTACCATATCAAAAGCAAGTACTATATATGTAAATTCATCAATCCACGATATCAAGTAGCTCTACCCATAAGGTGACAAGCATGAAGAATCAGGACAATCAAGGTATACAAAAAGAGATATACCTTGTGAGTCAAACAGGTGTGGATACCGTGATCGGATATCATCCTCACGTTCCCACGTTGACTCTCCCAAGGAGTGATGACCCCAAGCAACACGGACAAGACTAATTGTTCGATTCTTGAGTATCTTCTCTCTTCGGTCCAAAATGGACACAGGCTGTTCCTCGTAAGACAGGTTGGTACCAACAACCAGCTCAGAATGATCGAGGATATGACTTGGGTCCGATACATACCTACGTAATTGAGATACATGAAACACGTCATGCACCTCTCGTAACGAAGGCGGGAGGGATAAACGATAAGCAACATCGCCTATCCGATCAAGGATAACAAATGGGCCCACGTACCGCAGACTCAATTTCCCGCGAACGCCAAATCTAATGACCCCACGAGTAGGTAAGATCCGCAAGAATATGTGGTCCCCAACAGAGAACTCTAACGGCCTACGATGCTGGTCCGCCCAATGACGATGTCGGTCCTATACAACTCGGAGTCGCTCTCTAATTCCCTTAACCACTTCAACCGTCTGAATAATCATTTCTAGGCCTAACATCTTCCTTTCCCCGATATCATCCCATGCAAGCGGTGACCTGCACTTCTTACCATATAATGCTTCAAATGGCGCCATCTGGATACTGGCTTGATAACTATTGTTGTATGAGAACTCGACTAAGTACAGGTGACTCTCCCAAGACCCTCCAAAATCTAGAGTGCAAGCTCGCAACATGTCTTTTAAAGTCTGAATCGTTCTTTCTGATTGCCCATCCGTCTGCGGATGGTAAGCCGTGCTAAACCTTAACTTGGTACCCAGACTATGATGTAAGCTCTTCCAGAAATGTGAGGTAAAGCGGGTATCTCGATCCGACACAATACTGACAGGGACTCCATGCTGCCTGACTATCTGTTGTATATAAAACTCTGCCAACTTTTTTGTAGATTGCCCTACCCTGAAAGGAAGAAAATGTGCTACCTTCGTAAGTCGGTCCACTATTACCCAAATAGCGTCCTTATCACTTAGTGATCTCGGTAAATCGGTCACAAAGTCCATTATAATATGCTCCCATTTCCATTCCGGGATAGGAAGCGGTTGCAATAACCCAGCTGGCCTCTGCTGTTCTGCCTTCACTTGCTGACATACTAAGCAACGGGAAACAAATCTAGCTATCTCCCTCTTCATCCCGTTCCACCAGAAATGCTGCTTGATATCTTGGTACATCTTGGTCCCTCCAGGATAAATAGAATACTGAGAACTGTGAGCTTCTGCCATAACCTCCTGTCTGATATCTCCACTAGGCACACATAGACGTGATCCAAACCTAAGTGTACCATCTTCATAAATTCTCATCTCCTTCCTGAGTTCTGACTCACACTCTGCCCTAAGCTTCTGAATCCTTGGGTCTTGTGCCTGAGCTGTCTTGATCCTGCCTACCAAGTCGGATTGAACTTGTAGACTTGTTAGAACTCCTACATCACTAGGAAGTATAACTTCGATGCCCATCTCCTGAAGGTCTTCTAAGATATGCCTCTGTGTTGTTAACATAAATGTGCCGCCTCTCCTGCTAAGAGCGTCTGCTACTACATTAGCCTTGCCTGGATGATACTGAAGCTCCATGTCGTAATCCTTGATCAACTCCAACCATCTTCTCTGCCTCATGTTCAGCTCCTTCTGAGTAAAGATGTACTTCAGACTTTTGTGGTCCGTGTACATATCCACTCGGTCACCATATAAGTAATGCCTCCATAGCTTCAAAGCAAATACTACTGCCGCTAACTCTAAATCATGAGTTGGGTAATTCTTATCGTGGTCCCGAAGCTGCCTAGATGCATATGCTATCACCTTCCCATGCTGCATAAGGACACATCCAAGTCCGTTACCTGACGCATCATAATATACTGTAAAACCTCTGGGTCCAACTGGCAATGTAAGAATAGGTGCTGATATCAACTTCTGCTTCAAAGTCTCAAATGATGCCTGACATTCTGCCGACCAAACGAACGGTACATCCTTCCGGGTCAAGCGGGTCATGGGTGCTGAAAGCCTTGCAAAGTCTGACACAAACCTTCTGTAATATCCTGCCAATCCCAAGAAACTCCGTACATCTGCTACGGTCTTGGGTACTGGCCAACTCTCTACTGCTTCTATCTTCTTGGGATCTACTGCTACTCCAGCTCCTGATATGATATGACCCAAAAATAAAATATGATCCGACCAAAACTCACACTTGCTGAGCTTGGCATACAACTGGTTCTCTCTCAGAACCTGCAATACTTTCCTGAGGTGGTCTTCATGATCCTCTTCACTAGCAGAGTATACGAGAATGTCGTCAAGAAATACAACGACAAACTGGTCTAAGTATGGCATAAAGATACGATTCATCAAATCTATTAATATTGCTGGAGCATTGGTCAAACCAAACGGCATTACTAAGAATTCATAATGCCCATACTTCGACCTGAATGCTGTCTTAGGAATGTCCTCCTTCCGAACCCTCACCTGATGGTACCCTAAACGAAGATCTATCTTGGAGAAAACTCTAGCTTTGCTCAACTGATCAAATAAGTCGTCGATCCTGGGTAATGGGTACTTGTTCTTCACTGTTGCTGCGTTAAGCTTCCTGTAGTCAATGCACAATCTGGATGACCCATCCTTCTTCTCCACAAGTACCACTGGTGCTGCCCATGGTGACACGCTAGCTTGGATGAACTTCTTCTCTTTCAGTTCCTCTATATGCTGGTATACCTTGGCCTGTTCTGAATCCGCCATTCTGTAAACTCGATCTGATATCGGTTTAGTTCTTGGTGCCAATTCTATACTGAACTCAATATCCCTAACCAGTGGTAGACCTGGAAGTTCTTCAGGAAATACATCTAGAAACTCTTCAACTACCTTCGGAATATGAACTTCTTCTATTGTCGCTACTACTCCCTGCTCTTGCTGAGTTGCCTCTGATCTGACTAAGGTGAACTGCTCCATGCCTGGAATATCAAAAGATACACTCCCTCTACGATAATCTATTATCGTATGACTGCCTTTCAGCCAGTCCATGCCTAAGATAACGTCAAAATTTCCAACAGGAAATTCTATCAACCGGGCGGGTAAGGAATGCCCGCAAACTACAACGCTACACGCTAGAATAACTCTACTAACTCCTACGAGCCCATTGCCAGTGAGTATATTCAACCTTCCTGGCATTGCCTCGAACTCCATTCCAAGCCGTGTCGTAAATTGTGCAGATATAAATGAGTGTGATGCTCCTGAATCAAACAATGCTACTGCAGGATATGAGGCGACGAGAATGTTACCTGCCATAACATCTCTCGATGCTAATGCCTCCTCTAAGGACAGAGTGAAGGCCTGCCCTCGACCTCCTTGTTGGTTCCCATGTTGCGGCCTAGCCTGGTGTTGCTGCTGGCCCCTTCCTTGATGATGCTGGGGTGGTCTATGCTGGTGCTGCTGCATCGGCGGTCCCTGCTGCCAAAATATCTGAGCCTACATCATTAATAGACGCTGTGCCAACGGCCTTACTGCCACTGCTGGTCCTCGATACTGGCCTGCCCCTGGTGCTGGCAGAGTAGGAAACTGCTGCCCTGGTCCTCCTGACCTCGAATTCATGGGACATGTGGTAACCCGATGATCTGGATTTCCATATATCAGACACAGTCCATTCAATGTCCGACACACATCTCTAGTGTGCCCCATCTTTCCACAATAAGTGCAGCCCGCCGGGGGTTGCTGGTTCTTCCTCTGTTGCTGTTGCTGCTGTCTGGGTGGTGGTGTTGGTCCTCGTATCGCCATATCGTGGATACGAATGCCAGTGGATGGTGCTGTTGTTCGGGGTGCTGCTCCCCCTCCTCCTTCAATCTGACTGTGGGATCTTTTCTGACCCCCAGTCCTCACTGCAAGCCTCTGAATGGTGATCTCATGCCTTCGAGTTGCCGTCAATACTTTGTCAAAAGTCTGGTAATTGTGCCCCTCTATCAATTGCAAGAGTTCAAGATAAAATCTTTGCTGAAACCTCATAGCCCTCTGGCTCTCTGTTGCTACCATCTCTGGGGCGAATATACTCAATCTGCAGAACTCCGCTGCATAAGCATCTACAGTCTTGCCGGCCTGCCTGAGGTTGATAAACTTCTGTTGTAGCTCAAACCGCACCACAACTCCATAGTACTTGGTCTTGAATCTGGTAGTAAAATCGTCCCAAGCTACAGGACGTCTGATGCCCACTTCATCTAATTCCCACCAATCACGTGCGAGATCCTGAAGTAACAACTTCACTAGATCTACACGTTCTTCTGTCGGTACCTTAGCTGCTGTCAGAATAGCCTTAATATCCTTAAGCCATGCATCAGCTGAGATGGCATCCTCCGTGCCCTCAAAACGGCAGGGGTTGTACTTGCAAAACCTGGCTGATGCTCCTGAATCAGTCCTCACTCCTCTTTCCAAAGCCGTCTGCAGTCCTTGGTTGAGCAACACATTCTGCTCTTGTAGCTGAGTGTGCATGCGTTGCTGGGCCAACATCTGATATTACTGAGTAGCCATCATTCCTCTCATGATCTCCAGAAGGGCTGGTGTGTCCATTTGGATAGGTGGAACTGTTGGTGGTGGTGGAACATCCGGATACTGCGATCCAGCTGCTGGTTCCACTATCACTTCTTTCTGGGTAGCCTCTTGAGTTAGTACCGGCCCTTGTTGCTGACCAACAGGGTCAGGTTGCCCATGCTGCCCCTGCTGTTGTCCAGCTCTGACCGATGCGGACGAAGTGCCCCTAAGAAAAGGGACAAGAGAACAATCAAACAACCGGACATGAAGGATCAATAAAGTCAAAGGATACTGGAATATCAAGCAAGGGTTGAGAATAACGAATCATGAGATCAAGGGGAAACACGTGTGATTGAGAAATCCTATAAATCAAATACCCCACAAGTCTGAAATCAGACCTGCATGGGCCACCACTAAAACCTTGTCATGCCCCAGAACCAGAATACTGGAGAGCGGGGGAATGACTCAGCCAGCTACGTATTACGGGTAGATGAATACCATATAATACGATCAATGCTGTCTAACCAGACGAGGGGGTGCATACTACAAGAAAGTCTTACTATGGTCACTGCACATCTATTGTCTCAATTATTCAAATAAGAAGCAGAAATAGAGAACATGTAAGATAAAGCAGTAAGGCGTCCTAAACGCTCAGTCAAAATGTTCTTGAGATCTGGCTTTACAAAACATAGCCAGATGGTATAGTAACATATACACAATTGTTATCAGCTGCAGTCTGACTTTAGTTACAATTATGCAAAAGTAAGTGCAAGATAATCCGACTAACATGTCGGTGCCAAACGGCTAAGTATGAAGTAAATAACAAAACGAGTGGTGAGGTAAGGAACCCACTCGAGTCCTCCTGCGATCATTCCCCTAGTATTGACCATCTTGGAGGTAGAAGTAAGCTGAGTCCTCGGGGACCGGCTCTAAATCTGGCCATGCAAAACCAGAGAGGTTAGACCTCTAATAGCAAGTACCACAAGGAAGGACGATATGAAGGATTAAACCAGTAAGTAAGAGAATATAATAATAGATCTCTGCTATCCACTAGGATTTACATAACATCACGACACTTCGAACCAACCTCCCAACCAAACAAGGACAGAAGTTGGCCCGTCATGTCCTGACATCCTGATCATCTCAGTTAGGCAACAGAGTAGGTACAGTACACAAACAAATCATCTTGAACGGCCAATCAACTACTATGGCTTGCTATTGTGAGTCCCAAGTTATCCTGGAATTATGCAAATAGAGATTCCTCAGTTCTTACTATATACAAGCAAGGCTAGTCTGTCCAATCAATCAATTGCGCCAATCATGTAATTAGACGAGTCCCAGCAGGACGCCCGTGGTTAATATAGCATGTACAATAATATAACCAGATACCGTTCCCTGCCCGTATAACAGATTTACAGTATCTGTGGGAACCAGCCGGCCTGTCGGGCACTTAATAGTCCCAAAGAGGGCTGCCATGTAAGAACTCGGGAATCTATTCTCTCTATGCCATCATTATTTTATTTAACTTAATAGTCCCTACGTTGAGTGAAGTTCCATGCCGTGGATCATGGTCATTCAAATGAGTACTTTCGTACGGGGTACGATATGCGCAACTCTACAACGATACTCGTGCGGCTATGTTGTAGGTCTTACATAGCGTAATGCAACAATCAAATCTAACCACGGAGTAATCATGCCTTAACCATAAAGTACACATGTTGTTTTTGTAAGATAAATAAATAACTAAATAAATAAATAAATAATTTTGAAGCCTGTATGTGCCTGTATGCCAATATTCGGGATCGGCTAATCGAGTACAATAGTTCATTACATGAACGTGTCTCATTTATTTCATTCAATAAGACGACTAGCCAGTCTCTTAGTTCCAACTAGGAACGCATGATCAATTTTAGTCAAGATAACCATTATCATCAATGGTGACAAGGCATGAAAGTCAATTAGTATTACATGGGGTCGAGTCTATAATTCTCAAGGTTAAGTTCCAGTCATACTGGGTATCCATGGATCAATCAGGACACAAGGCGCATTCCACATAACAATCCATATTAACAATATTAATATGTCATGATTTATCAAGTTCATGCCAAAAGGCGTAAGGATATAATAGAAGAATTATCATGCCATCATTAAATGAATAAGTTATAGAGCAAATAGTAACACCCAGGTTAGAAAGTCACGCCGACAAGTCTAGGCTAAGGCCAACAAGTCACGCCAAGTCTAGTCGGAGTGAGCATGAACAGCGTGAGCGTAAAAAAGTAATTTACGCTGGCATGCACAGTGTGAGCGTGAAGGGAAATTTACGCACTCATAAGTGAGCGTGAAGAATGATAAAAAATTCACGCACGCACAAGTGAGCGTGAAAAGGTGACAAAAAATTCACGCACGCATGCAAGACGTGAGCGTAACTCAAAATTCACGCTGGCATGTAAGGGCGTGAGCGTGACTAAAAATCCACGCAGACACGTAAGAACGTGAGCGTGACTGAAAATCCACGCAGACACGTAAGAACGTGTGCGTGACTAAAAATTCACGTACGCTCATGAGAACGTGAGCGTGACTAAAAATCCACGCAGACACGAAAGAACGTGTGCGTGACTAAAAATCCATGCTAACATGTAAGAACATGAGCGTGTCTCAAAATCCATGCAGACACGTAAGAACGTGTGCGTGACTAAACCTCTGTTCCAGCCAGAAATGAAGTTCCCAGCCAGAAAGCACGCCAGGTTAGGAGATCAAAACCCATGAACAACCGAGAATATAACAACTTAGATCTAGGAGAAACCAGCCAAAGAAATCAAAAATGCCAAGTAGTAAACTCTCTCAGAATCATAAGAGGAAGAGAAATGAACCATAAAAATGGTTCTCCAAGTAAGAAGCAAGATTGCACTTGCCTGCTGCTACTGCTGGTAGGTGGAGAAGTGATGAGAGGAAGAAGAAGAAGTAATGGAGAAAAAAAAGTAATGGAGAAGAAAAGTTATGAAGAGAGAGAAAGGAGATGGGGGCTTAAATAGGAGGGGTGGTGGTAGGTGGGGTTATTGGGTCGGGTTTGATCGGGTCCATCCAAGGCCAACCCGAAAGCAAAAGAAGAGAGGTTAAAAGCAGAAAGTAAATTGCAGGAATAAAATGCAGATAATAAAATTGCAGATAATAAAATTGCAAGAAATTAACATGAAAAATTAAAGAGCAGATAATTAATTAACATAAAATTATAGGAATTTAAATACAGGATAATACATGATAAATACTAAAATAAATATACATGAATTGCACATGTATAAAAATATGCATTCTTGTATAAAAATACGCATTCAGGGAACGGGGAGTGGCAGGCAGGTGCTGATGATGATG
>JANAVB010039017.1:13547654-13573523 GCA_029216955.1 Iris pallida
ATATAATAAATTGTATATAAATCTATTTGGCCCAAAATAAATTCAAAATAATTCTAGTAAGTCATGACAACCTAACATGACTCTACCAAGTGGGGTTGGCTAGGTCACGGTCCAAATATATTTTCTAGTCAATTCGAACATTAGAAGCCAACCAATGATCCTTTTGTGCCATTCGCAAATAAATAGCACATGGAAACTCGATTGAGTGGCACACCTTTGGTATGTGCGTCATTGGCTCAAAATGGGTCAAAACCATATACTGGGTCAACTAGTTTTGATCGATGTCTAGTTCCGAACTCATGTTGGAAGCTAGGCCTAGAATTACGGTAAACGATCAAATAGCCTAAGTTGTCACAAAGTTGTGCAAAGTCAAAAGAATGTTAGGGGACAAGTTTGGACGGGACATAATATATCAAATTGAAGGTGTACTTCAAAACTCAGGTAGGACGTTTTGAAAGATTGGCATTTCTTGTGCTCCAGAAATCAAAGCTACAAAATTGTACATCTATAGTATAATTAAAATAAAATAAAATTTAGATAACTAATATATATAAAATAAATGAAAAATAATTTCCAAAAATTAAGCTACTTACAATCTACCACCTTAAAAGAATTTCGTCCTCGAAATTCAATTTATCAAACAACTCAATAATGACAAGGGAGAAGGTCCTTTTCAACCATCGAACAAATCATCCACCTTGTCTTCAAATATTTAACGTACGTACCCTAAAAGATTGCCACTATAGCCTAAAAGAAACAACTGAGAAGCTAGTATTAATTCAACTATCAGTAATTGTTTTTCTACCATCTATTGCCACTAACTCCTTCCTAAATTTGAAAGGTTGCCAATTTATTTACTTACTAGGGATCGTCATATGTTATTGTGATTATCTAGGTAGAGCTTATGAAACTTATAAATTGTGCATCTGATCTAAATGTCTAACTATATCCTGATAACAATTATTACAATTATATAAATATTATTTTTTCTGACCAAGCTAAGTGATACCTACCATTCTGTCTAATCCTAACTATACAACTGATAATGCATAATAGTAAATGGGTTGGGTTAGGCTATGTTTAGGTTCTTCTTGTAGAGGATCAATCTATACACTAAAACTCCCACTCTGTTCTTGATCAAGTGACTACCATAAGAGCGTAACCTAGTATTATCGTTTATTTATATACCGAGGACGTCTACTCACCTTTGGTCATACTGCCCCATCAAACACATGCTACCCTAAAATATGATAACCCTAGCACACTAGTTGCAAAAATCACCACCACTAGGTACCTATGGCATATGGCATCTCTAATCCCCTCCTATCTATCAAGCAACCAAAATTCAATAAGCAAACTAATTTATACTTTAACTTAAGAATTTCTAATAAATTCTATAAAGCATGATCATTCGTCACTCCAAAATAGGAAGGGACGAGAACCAATGGTACGAGAAAGCAAAGGAAGAATAGTTGAGAGCAAATACGAAGTTCAAGGACGGTAGAAAATTTTCTTAAAGAATTATCAAGGCAGTTGTGTATTGAGATTCCTAAGGGTTTAATAATATTCCCAGGCCCACTCGGTACAGTAACGTAAACGAAACGGCTAACTCGACCTGCATGGGCTTCCAAAAAAAATATGTAATACCCAGTCCCAAAATACGTAGGACTAGGAGATCATATATATGCCAGCTATGTATCGAGAGGACTCCAGCCCAGCTCGAGTATGTATGAGCTATTTTGTTGTCTAAATCAGCTATATCTTAATTCATTAAGTATCAGTAAGAATGACGAATCAAATGCACTAAGGTTGATTAGACCGTAATAAACTGATTCTAAAATAGATAAATGTATTAGAGTAGATCCCCAACAATACATTTATCATGAACAAGCTAGAAGAAAATGAAGCTTGCAAAAGACTAGGCTATATTAACACCGAGAATCAAATGTAGGACAAAATAAAATAAGGAAGAGAATGATTTTAACAACAACTATATACCTGAATTCTTGGCGAAGCAACCATCATTCATCAATGCACTAAAGCTTGATAACATTATCTAATACTTGGAGAGATCACCAGGTCCTAAGGGGACTAGTAAGATATATTGAACATGCCTACTATGACAATATATAACATGCAAGTAAACAAAAAAAATAACTTCTAGAACAAGAATAAAGATCATATGGAAGACTCTATAGATCATGACATGTCATATAAAAAGTAATACTAAGTATAGCTATAAATGAATCGAATGGCCATAGTCCTGCGTGGTACTCCTAGTCCTATAGCTAGTAGCCCTGCGTGGTACTCCTTAACTATAGTAAGTCTCTATCGTAGCCCTACCGTGGGTCTCTCGAGTCGAGAGTGGTCAAGTAGCCAATCCTAGTATTGGTAGAGGGTCAAGTCAAAGTAACATGGAACCCGTGATCATAACAAAGTATTATGGCATAAGTGATCAAGTCAAGTCATTCAAGTAAACCACACTATCGTAGTCATGTATGAAAATATACAGAAATTACTAATGATGAAAGTAAGTGATAACATGTAAGAGACATGAAAATGAATCATCGCAAGACTACATATATAAAACAAAAAATAAGACATTAACAAGAAAGAATAATAAGAACATGCATATAAGTAAACTATACAAAGCTGGCAAGGTATACTTGCCTGGTGGTAGCGCGTAAAACCAACAATATCTAATAAATCAATGAGCCACAAAAGTCCAACTCCTGTAAATGTCTCTGGATGCTGAAACAGACATCACCAACATGTTTGAAATAAGAAAAATATCTAAGTTTGACTACCCATAAGTCCAATTTTGGACACAGAGATAAAACAGTAATTTTGGGCCAAAATAGTATCAACCGTTGGACCCGCTTTGCACCGAAAAACGTGCCAAATCCTATGGTCTCTAAAGTTGACAAAATATATACCTACGAGCCTAGTTTCTTGATACGAATCCAATGGTATGTCCAAATTTGGATTCCAATGAGTCGTGCACAAAAATCATCCATTGAGTTGGATCGCGGGCCCGCCAAACTAGCGTTCCGGTCAACCTTCTCAAAATTAGACAAAACTTGGCTCACAAGACCAGAAAAATAATACGAGTCCAGTGGCGCAAGTTCATCATGAGGTAACGAACGCGCACAAAGTAATTAGGGTTTTGCAAAGAGGCCGATTGGGATATCTCGACCGATACGCCTCGATTTCTTCAGGCACACACAACAAAATCGAGTTCCATCGAATCCCACACGTCCGGGAAGTTGATACGTACCTTTTAATTCTTTCAGTTTGCGACCACATCGCCCAATTTATCGAGGCACACGCCATATCGCAAAATTTCTAAATTTTAAAACTGTTTTGGAAGCAGGTTTTTTCTCAGTTTTGAAAACAATTTTCTCGATGCACAAGGGATCAATTTAAAAACTACGAAAAGAGTTTTGTATCCATATATGTTGTCTACAAGTCTCTTCAAACTAATTTTCAAAACGCGCAATGTACTGGTTGCAAATCGGCTTCCAAAATGCTATTTTTGGGCAATGTCAATATTTCCAGAATCTTATTTTTCCCTCTAATTTTCCATGAATTTCCATGATTAATCCACGACAAAATAATTGAACTTACTTGTAGGGATTTGTAGAGGGTTAACCCAGCTATCCATAGAAATTTACGATCAAAATTTTATTGAACGAACATGGAGAAAACATACCTTGAAGAAGCATCATTGTGCTTTATTACCTTTACTACTGTTGCTGCTGTTGCCACACGAATTTCGGCACTTGGCCGTGCGTCTGTCGGCCGATGGCGGCCCGCGGTGACGTATTATGGCAGAAAGGTCGCCAAGGGTTAGGGTTTCACATAAACTTCCTCTCCCTTTATCTATCGAACTATATAGGGGGATATATGTGTTGGCCCATTAGTCATGATCAAACCTGATTTTAATAATTGATCTAACCCTGTCTCGATATAAGGGCTACTTGGACATTTGTTGAGAATTACTACTACTTCCATCAAAACTAAAGCCATTTTGCCACATGAGTCTGTATTTCAATATAATTTTTATATTTTATTGAGTCAAGGAATACGATGTACACCGAGTCATACTGGCAAATATTCTATCCCAAAATATTTTTAAAATATCTTTTGTTTTGAAAATAGCCCATTTTACAAAAAGCTTTTAACTGCCTTAAACTTTTCAACAAGCCCAAAATCCAATTTGCAAAAATTCCAAAAATCTAAATCTGGACCCCAAGGGAATTTGGCCCGAGTTCTTTCCGAATCGTCCCGAGTTTTGGTTAGTGTCCATTGGATTTTGAACTTGGTCATCCTGTAGTTACGGATGCAATTGCTATTTGCCAAGATTCTCTCAAAGAATTCTGCCTGAATTCTTCCTTTGGAAAACCTATAAATAGAGAAGAATTTTTCCCATTTTAACACACCTCTCTCTTCTCTTCTCTCTAAGATTAATATGTTCTTCCAAAGAGTTCTCAGCTCTTTCATTTTTAAATCCCAAGCCAGTAAAAATCCTCTAGTTGATTTGCCAGTGTAGTACGGTCTAGATGTTTCAGAGTGATTATAATCAGAGGCTTGATTGAAGAAAGACACTTCACAATTGAAGTTGGTCGAGTACTTCGGATCAAAGCTCGCGTTGTAGAAGTTGCAAGAACTTCGGAGGAAAACTTGCAATATTTTTTATAGTAGATTCAACTGGAAGCTAGAGTTCTTCCGACTGGAATAGTCCTCACAAGAGGAAAACCAGTATACATTTTTGTGTTTATGTTTGCCCTCTGCTCTCTACTTTTCAGTTACATATCTATGATATATATTCTGTGATCTTGAAGCTAACAATTTTTTGAATAGCTAAATTTTTGCTGCCTCTTCTATTCACCCCCCTCTAGAGTATAGCGCTTTATATTTTGTTCCTACAATTGGTATCAGAGCGGGTTATACAGGTAAAACAAGGTAACACAGTTATTATATTCTTATTTATACTTCCAAAAAGTTAAAAATTAGGTTAGGAAAATAGCCTTAGGTTACTGCTTCCTACCCTAACACGTGTCACTTACCGAAACACCGGAAAACTGTCAAACCCAACACTGTCAGACCAAACCCAACCAAACCTTTGCCCAAGAAGACTGATAGGCATGCATTTTATTATAAATATCGAACTAAAAAACTAAGACCTACCAATCATGCACAACACACTGCATCTAACACTCAACATGCTAGATATCATTATTATGGCACCATTGGTCATATCTCTCCTGCATATAGAGTAAGAATACTTGTTGATTTAGAGATATGTGCATGTGTCAAGACCCGTACCCGCTTTTTCGGATACGAGACGTGTCCAAGCTAGCCTATGCCGCAGAGTCGGCGGTAGAACGTTGTCAAGCCCGCAAGAAATAAATTCTCAAAATATCACATTTGCTGCTCATTCACATTTCTAAGTTTAATACAACAGTTACAACATTTATAATTAAAGAAAATACAAGATTTTATAATTAATGAAATTAATACAATTGCTTTCTATTTCTAGGTTGACCTCAGCATACCCAAGCCTTCCCAATGCTAAGAGTGATCGCGGTTAAACCTGAAAAATGTTGATTTCCAGTCAGGAATGGAACAAGTACACAAACCGACGACAATACGAAAACACAATAGAATTAACAAGACATGAAAATAACATATAAGATATAAAAACTGGAAGATAACTGATGACATAGCACGAATAAAAGACATCTATCTAGGTGGTTTGAAATATCCTTTTCGACATGTGAACAGCTAGGGGGTAAATCCGGCACACTGTACGTGCCGTGTGCAGCGACTATTATTCAAGAATAGACTCATGGGATAGTTCTGGGTAGTTCACATGTCTACTAAGATATTTCCTCTCCCGACTACTCCGTGTGACGAGCGTGTCAACAAGCAGCAAGATATATGTATAGATATGAAATGAAAAGACTACTATGAATCGGAAAGCAATCAGAAAGTGCACTTGCCTAAGGTCCTTAGCTGGAGAAACCAATACTATACCACACAATGAGCCACAATCAATCAACACATGCAAAAGTCTCCAGATGCTGAAATAAATAGTACCATCGTTCTCAGAATAGTCAAATTAGATAGGATTGCCTGTCCTTAAGTCCAATTCTGGACACAGGGGCAAAACGGTAATCTCGGGCAAAAACGATGTCCACCGTCGGACCTGCTTTGCAGCAAAAATTGTGCCAGAGTCAATGGTCTCTAAAGTCATCAAATTATATGTCTACGGATCTGGTTTGACGATACGAACCCAACGGTATGTCCAATTTTGGATTCTGGTGGGCCGTGCACAAAATCGCCCGTTGAATCGAATAGTGGGGCCCGCAAAACGACGATCCAATCAACTATCTCAGAATCGGACCAAACTTGGCATACAGGACTAGAAAAATGACACGGTCCTATTGGCGCAAGTTTCGCCTCGAT
Source organism: Iris pallida (assembly GCA_029216955.1). Taxonomy (NCBI): domain Eukaryota; kingdom Viridiplantae; phylum Streptophyta; class Magnoliopsida; order Asparagales; family Iridaceae; genus Iris; species Iris pallida. Next base: position 13,554,126 of record JANAVB010039017.1, read on the forward strand.
CTGATGAGCGCACACAAAGTTTGGACTGAATTTGCATTGCACGGATACGGGGCGATTCCGACGGATACGCGTTCGATACGACACGCACACACATCCAAATCAAGTTCCGTCAGTTCCCACACGTCCACTTTTACTGCCCGCTCCTGTTGGAGTCAGCGGTACGCGACGAGGTGGGCCAGTTTGACGGGATGCACCCGTATCGGGAAAATCCTATTAGTTGAAAAATAGATTTTTAGGTGAAAACCATATCTTGAAATATAGCAAGATATGCTATGAAATAATTTTAAGTCAAAACTAATATTTTTATAATAACATAAATAGTATATTAATATTCTAGAATTTCTAAATCAAGTTTGGAAAATCGATGTATGGCCCAAGGCCAATATTTATTATAAAAATAATAATCAAAGCCCACTGAACAAAGCCCCCAAGTACATACTTGTTATAAATATAATTTTATATAACTCCTAATATAAATAATAATATTAATATCCATAATAATGTTATCAATAATAATAATATACGCTTATTCCCCCACCTACATACGTTGTAAAGACCAATGTTCTCACAAAAAATGAAAGGTGATCAAGAATTTAAGGAAGAGAGGAGCTGTAAGTAAATAATAGGGGAAGAGTCACCCATTCTCCACTTAAAGGAGAAAGGAAGAGAGAGAGAGAAAAGACGGAAGAGGGAGGTGTGGAAGAACGAGAGTTTGAGCTCACCTCCGGGTCGACGGAGGGCGAGAAGATGGCCGATAGTGTTGGGTTCGGCTACCGGGGCCCACCTAGACACCTTGACGAAGCTGCAACGACGGTCGACGAGCCACGGACAGCTGGGATCGTCGCCCAGATGACTCCGACGAGGTCAGCGACATGCCTTGCCCAGATCTGGAAGGAGGCGACCACGGGGACCCACTCGGCGGCCGCAGAACGTCGGCGCTCTAGCTCGGAAAGGCACACACGAGGTCGAACTGCTGGGTCCGCGTGGATCTATCACGACGGTCGGGCTAGATGGTACTCCGATCGGCGGAGAGGTACTCGCCCGCGAGGGCGTGGGAAGTTCGTGGCCAGCAGCGGCGAGAAATCGGGTGACCGGACTTCGAGGTGCTGCTCGCAGTGCCCGACCATCTGGACGCGGAGGAGAGGATCAGCCCACCCTCGGTGGTCCTGGGGTGAGGGTCGCCTGCTCATCGGCGAAAGAAGGCACGCGGACCACACCCCGCTGATGGCGGCGACTCCTCCAGCGGTGGAGACTCGCCGGGAAAAGGCCGGGCCGCGGTCGTGCGGGTGGCTATGCTCGGCCGGCTGAGAAGGACGGGGTTGCCGCGACGATGATGGTGCCCGGCAGCAAGAAAAGGGTCAGGTTCGGAACAGAGGTTGGGTTTACAATTTCTTTTTGATTTGGTTTTCGTTGTGTCGTGTCCTCATATACAATTTCTTGTATATTTCACGTGCACACACATGCCTACTATCTAACCATATGAACCTGTTCACATACACCCATACACACACAAACCACATAACATTGCATAATGCTAGCTTTTTCCTCTCTAACGCTCTCTCTGTATATATATATTGTGATTTGGATTTCAATGCAAGTGGTTTTCAATTCCTTAATTTTTGAATTTGATTTTCTGTACCCTTTTTCAGATAATTGGTAGTTGCCTTTATTTTGTTTTGATAAGTACCAGTTTCATATAGGATGGTAGACCGCCTTACAGTTTTGATGGTTTGTTGTTTCTGTAACTTCTCTAGTTTAGCACCCTAAATTGCTTGTATGTTTTGATATCCTATGACCGTTTCGGTTAGCATGACTAGTATACCTAGATGAGACTTTCACTACCACCGTATGCCATGACCCTGTATGTCGTCCTTTTGATCACATGATTTGTTTTACTCTGGGACTTTGATTGTGGGGGTTTGACCTAGAGGGAGTATGGACATTTTAATTTCGAGGACGAAATTTTTCTAAGGTGGGTAGAGTTGTAGCACCCAGTTTCCCAAATGAGGGTAATTTTAAAATTTTGTGTTTATAATTATTTTAATAATAATATTTAATTCATGATATGATTTTTGGTGATTTTAAATCATTTTAAAATTATTTAAATCAATGACTTGTGGTTTTGACGTTTTGCTAGTGAAACCCTAGAGACTGTTTGACCTAGAGCCTAACCATGTGATTATGATATTTTAATATCATTTTTGGCCTAAGGATATTTTTGTATTTGACCTATTTGAATTATTTTGATATTATTTTATTATTTATGATTTTGTTTTGGGATTATTTGAGTCGGGTTCGAATTTCAACTCAATCCGACTTAAAACGGGGACCCGGAGGTAGTTTGACTCTAGTGGGACCCACACACTAGTTAGACATGGCCCACATGATATTAATTTTAGTCCACATGATAGAAATATTTTAGTTAGAGGTTAGACTAATTATTATGGATAAGGTTAGTGTGATTAGAGACTTTAGAATGACTAATTTAGCCCCAACCAGTTAGCCCTTTCCCAATACTCATAGAATAGGTTAGTAGGGGCATTTTGGACCTTACGATAATAGGACAAATAGCCCCATATGGCTAGCCACTTTGGGAGAGGATAGGCTCAAGTTTATTTCATTATTCTCATCCACACTCTCTTTCTTGTTCTTCCCCAAATTCCTAGAGAGCAATCCCTAGCAATTTCTCCACCAAATCATTCCATTTCACCACCAAATCTTCTTCTTTCCTTCTCCATTCTAGCCAAGGAGGAAGCTATCCAAGTTTGGGAGGATTCGGAGCTCGTTCGTGTCCTTTTGGAATCTCTACGTGTCGATGTCGCTCCGGGAAGGCTTTTCTTCGATTCGATCTACCGGAAGGTATAAATCCCTTCTCCTTTTCATTCCTCATGCATATAGGTCTATTTTGAACCCATAGGAATGACCCCATAGTTGTATCTCCATTTGTGTCCATTTCGTGTCCATTTGGAGGTCATAGGAGTGTCCTTTGTGTTGTGGTTGTGTCCATGTGGGAAAATCCCAAATTTGGACACACTATGTGTTATTGTTATGTATGAATGAATTATTACATGTTTAATCTCATATTTTTGTATTGGAGATGTGTTCTATAGTGTCTCATATATACATATTAGTGTAGAGAGTGAGTTCTTGATATATTATGTTATATACTTGTGTTCTTTTGTCTCAAACTACCTAAATCCGTCATGATTTTTATCCACGTTTTTAATTTCAGCCCTAACTTAGAAATGTCATAACTTCTAGCTCAAAGTTCGGTTTAGTCTTCCATTTTTTTTAAAAGAAGCGTATTGAAGTTAGCTTTCCAAAACACATGTATTAATAGGCCTAATTATTTCTGTAACTTTCTGGAGAATTATTTGAGTGTCAGCTGTACGAAAGACAAACGCGTTCTCGGTGTTTTCGCGATTCCGGGAGTTTTCGGAAATGAAAACGCGATCCGTTTAAAGTTTCGGAAAGCTAACACATAGATCTATAACATACTTTAATCATAAATTTTAATTCATGCTGAGATGGTACAGTATTGATTATTAGTAGGAGTTACTATTCGGCATATGTATTTTGTGTACCCTTGTGTGTAATATAATATTCTATTTGATTTTAACCCATGTTAATGTATATACGTTATGTAATTAAATAGAGAATACAAGCATAAGTAAAGGGTTAAATAAATGATGTATGAGGTGTAAGTATCCTATCTAATATAAGCATGTATAAGTATGGCTTGTAATGAATATGTAGGTTCCATAGTATGTAATGTATGGTGCATATAGTAGTGCAAGAGAATAAATAAATGATGAATGAATGCAAGCATGAATGTAATGTAATAATAGATATAATATATGCAATATACAAGTTAATGAGATGTAATGTTCTATGTTAACACAAATCCTATATTACCTCATGTACCCCTTACACTATGTTGACACTATCACACTTGACACATTGTTCACTTATACTTTGACACTCTTTGATATGTATACACTATGTATGCCCATTTAACCCTCACTTGTCCCTTTGCCATGTTCACATACACACACATAGCCTCTTAAATAAGTATTTATGAATATAGTTAACTTAGCTATGTATGTATATTATATATATGTTAGCATATTGTGTTGTAATATATAAGTTTATATAACCATTTGAAATGCCATGATTATAGACCTAATGTTGAATACCAATATATGCATGTGTATATATGTGTAGACATATATAGCTTAAAGTAATAGATTACCTAGTGTACATCCAATGTGAATTCTTGCCTATTTGAGTATTGAATAATTGCATGCTATACAGAGTTGGGTGTATGTTGGCTTGCATAGCCTTGTATTGATGTGTGCTTGCTAGGATAGTCTTGGTTAGGCCTAGTAAGACTTACTGGGTTAGGACATGACCTAGTTTGACTAGTGCAGTTGACCAGAGTTGACCAAGGGTTGACTTTGGCCTAGTTTGACCTAGATTTATGTAGAATGCATTGTAGTGCTTTATATTATCCTTCTGGACATGTTGTGACTTGTGCTGTTCTAATTAGGAGCCAGACACCTTGTAACCTGTGTTGCTTTAAATAGGACTCTGTGGCTTCAGTTGGACCCCCTATACTTATCAGCTGTTCAGGTTATCAGGCGAGTACATTCTCTGATAGTTCTCTCATTTATTTGTCAATTACTGTATTTCAGTTCTAGTTAGTTGTAGGCGATTCTCTGTTACAACACGTGTGGATATTACTGGATTCATGTATACGACACACATTTATTTTCTGGCCTCTATTACTGGTATCATCATTTTCGGCTTCTATTACTGGAATCACCTGCTGGAATCATTTACTGGAATCATTTACTGGTATCATTATATTTTGGCTGGACTCATCTTGAATCATTGTGTCGGAATTCTGAATTCACTTGCTGGGAGGGGAAATACTAGAGTAAGACATGTAGACATACCCCATTACAGGAATCACCCCTACTGGAATCTACTGGAATGATAGCCATCTCTCGCATGATCAGAGAGAGGTGTGCCGGATTACCCACAGCCGTTTACATGTCGATCTCGATATTTTAAAATACACTGTTAGAGTATAGGCTGGACTTACCCTGGAATCATTGATCACTATAACTGGAATCGTCCCTTACTGGATTCGTCTTGTATTAGATTCATCTTGTACTGGACTTACATTGGAGTTACACTGGTCTACATTGTTGTCTGGACTTTATATCATATTACCCTGGTTCAGCTAGTTCTATTTTTACAGACTTCATTGCTATGATTCTTCTCTTGTTTAGTTATTTACTTTCCTTGCACCTTATCTGTCTTTCTTACCATCACCTGAATATAAACTGCCATTTTTATCAATACAACTGCCTATAACTGCTTTATAGTTCTCTGTCTTTTACTTGGGTTTTCTAGATGAGATGTGCTCGTTCCTGTCCTGACTGGACCTGTTGATAAATTTTACAGATAGCTTGGAGGTTGCCTGCTAGCCTAGAGGAGACACCTTAGAGGTTGTTTAGATAGTTATTTCATTTGTCTGGAGTTGTATTTACTTTGTGGATTACTGTATTTGAGTTTTGAGATGTATTTCTGGGTTTTTGTATCTTAGACACTTAGACTTCTATCTCCCGTATCTCTTTGGATTTTATGTTTTATCTAACCTTATCATGCTCTACCTTAAATGTGATTGAGACTGTATCTGCTTAGCATTATATTGTTAGATGATGTGACCTAGGACAGCGTTCTACCGTCGACATTGCGGCGTAGGCTGGGCATTGTTATGTTCTCGTACCCTAACAGTGGGTGCGGGTCGTGACAAAAAGGGTCGGGTTCGGAACAGAGGTTGGGTTTACAATTTCTTTTTGATTTGGTTTTCGTTGTGTCGTGTCCTCGGGGTCGGACCCGGGGACACAGGATTTGGGTTTATGGTTGTGTTGGCAGGGAACAGTGAGGGTGGTTGGATGGTCGGGCTATGATGTAACGAACTGGATGAAGGAAGTGATGACACGGACACACGGGTCTGGACACGGATGATATTATAATCTCTGTTGCGGGCACAGACACCACCGGACATGAAACTTGTGTTGGCTGTGGGGGAGCTGATGGTGGAGAGGGTGGTGGCTGGGTGGTTTTGCTGGTGACGGTATCGCGGTGACGAAGGATGCCGTCGAGGCGGTAGCACTATAGGTGAAATCGAATTTCAATGTTGGGGATGGAATAGGATTGGCTAATATTGTTTTCCTCTTATATATTCATACTAGAGATAGATGCAAATGCTAGGGAGATTAGAAGGGAGCATAGTTCAATTCGTTTTGGATGAGGATAAAGGGGATTTGGGTTCTTCGGCTAAGGAAGTGTACATATTCGTTTACAATCCTCTCCTTTCTTTTGTTATCCAACTCAAAGTTATAAAACAATCTTAATTCAAATAAAAAGGTTATCATTTAAATAAAACAATATGTTCCAATTAATTTAAAACATATATATATATATATATATATATATATATATATATATATATATATATATATATATATTATATATTTATATATATATATATATATATATATATATATATATATATATTTATATATATATATATATATATATATATATATTTATATTATATATTTATATATATATATATATATATATATATATATATATATATATATATATATATATATATATATATATTATATATTTATATATATATATATATATATATATATATATATATATATATAATCAAAACTTAACCTTCTTAGTTTAAATCAACCAATTCTTTAAATGAGGAGGAATCTAAATCTTAACTCATAAATAGATTATAATAGTTTTGATTTAGATAATTATTTAGTATACAACCAAGTAGTTTAAATCGTCCACCCGTATCATCAAGAATCGAAAATGATCACTATATAACTCCCAGAATGATATTCCATATTATCCAAAAATAATTAATTATCCAAAATAAAGTAATATCCGTTACCATCAATTAAATATATTTTTGTAGAAATCCAAAATTCTATTTTAAAATACTTTTTGACGAATCTTTTTGATATTAAGATTATTTATGTTTTTTTCAAAATCTTTTCGAAACCAATAATTTAAAAGCCCAAAGTACTAACCAATTTTGTAATCAACTTAAATATATGTATTTTATTAAAATCGACTAATACTTTAATTTGAAGCCAGTTTTTAATAACATAAGTAATTACAAAATTTCCTAAAATTTCCTTTGCAAAAATCTCGACGAAACTAACCATTAACAAATAAAATAATAAAAGAAATTTTTTAACAATATGGGGAGAGGAGTTACAAATCTACCCACCTTAGAAATAAATTCGTCCTCGAATTTAAGGACTACTAGGATAGCCGGACTTCGCTGAGCCGTGAAAGATAGAAGAAATTTATGGTAAAAAAATTGATCGAATACAATAAATAAAGTAGGAAAAATGTTTGAAACTCTAAAAGCCCTAAAATGCTCCCAATTTTAATTTTTGAAACAAGGTTGATAAGGGAAATAATCATGAACAAAGTATCGACGAAATCTGCCTTCAACCTCGTCAAATAAAATATGTGAATTTTTTTTAAACTCCGGAAAAAGGAATCTAGGGTTAGGGTTTTAGATGGTTGGGGCTTTAGGTAATGCTTGGTATTTGGAAACTTTGGCTATGGTCTTGAATTGTAAAATGCTCGAAAATGCTTTCAAAAGAATTCGACAAAAGTTCATCAATCGAATACTCTACCCACCTTACAAATATTCTTACTCAAAAATTTTGAATGACACAATTAATCATGATCAAGAAATGATATGGTCGCTGATCAAATGAATTTGGTCGTGAATAAAATTGAAATTTTAAGAAAAGATACTATATGGCACGTTTAGCTACCCTTGGAATTATATAGGCATGATTAATGGTCAACATTTTAGGCTGATGCTAAACATGGAAAATAACTTAGATAAATTTAAGAAGTAGTCGCGATCAAGGCCATTCATGGAAGTCATCTAAGCATGATCAAAATTTAAAAGTTGGTACGAGTATGAACAAGATTACAATAGTCATGATCACGGCGGAAAAACTTAGTTAAAATGTAGGCACGGTTATGATTTAGTCATGAATAAAAATTGTTCAAGATCGATCAAAATTGAAATCATTTTGGTACGAACAAATAGTTAAGCAAAATTATTTAGGCTTGATTATAGAATCGGATTCTAGGATAACATACAAATTGGCATGATTGAAATAGAATCGAATAGTCTAGTCGTGATCTAAAGATTGTTAAGGATGGTCCAAATCGAAACCGTTCTAATACGATCGATTGGGTAAGCATGATCATAGAATTGTAATCTAGGGGTGATTATGAATCTAGTGGAAGAAAATCAAATTAGGTTTAAAAGATGACGATTCAAAAATAGGAAGATATGGAGGAAAAGAACAATCAGTTTATTGAGAAGTTGGTAACTAGGAATAATGCACAAATCAATTTAGAAATTTTATAGTCATATGCCAATAAAGGATGTAGCCTATATGGTATTCGAATATCGTAAACATATCTGAAGTCGTTTTACCAAAAATTTATGCCTCGCCAGTGTACAGCTAGCTGCAATAAACTCTTGGTTCCACGACTCAAATGAGGGTACGGTAATGAATACCCTATCAACTCTATCCAATCTTGACATAATATTTTAAGGAAAAAAATAGGGCAACTAAGCTATAGCTTGAATGACATTCGATAACTCACGCTTACTTGAAATTATTTCAACTTGGGGAATATGCTACGCCAGTGCGCTGCTGGCTGCAGTGAACCCGTAATCTCGATAATTCAAATAAGTGGCGACAGTGCGCTGCTGTCTTGCCATCGCAAGTCAACGAACATTCTTTTAACTATACTTTATAAAATTTTGAAGGAGGTTTTAGAATTTCAAACATGTTCTAAGAGGGTGTAAGTATCCGTTCTTCAAGTACAAGATCAGCTTCTTGAAAAAAAAAACAATTGATTTGGAAGGATAATGAAGTCAAAATAAGTAAAAATCTTATAATCCTTATTTCACGGATATTCAAAATTCAACAATTGAGAGGAATCTTTTGAATCCAAAAACTTAACTCGAGATTAAAAGACAATTGACTGAGCAGTTCTTTTAAAAATAATTTCCTTAGGTCCAAGGAAAAGAATATAAGTGATAGGATTTTATGGTATGGCGATGTTTAGAGAAGACCTAAGATAAAGTTGTACAAATGATCACAATTATGGAGAAATGACCGAAGGCAAGGAGTATAAACTTAAATTTATATTTCTCTAATATTCAAGATCGATGAAAAAATACGTATAGGACACTATGTCTACCTATTATGAATATATCCATACACCAGTATATATGTATAGCCTAAGTAAATTCCAAAAATTCCAAAATGTCATTCCAAGAGAAGGTTATCCTATTTCCAAGTAAAATATAAATTTAAATAGCAATAATACATATATTATATTCAATACATAATTTATAGAAATTATTCCCAATACTAGAAATGGACCACCATTATATATACACATCTATATATCTACATGGACGACGTTGGTCATACTACATGACTACCAGGACTCGGGTTGGGTTCGGGCTAGTTTGGAACGATCGAGGTTCCTATAAGCCAATAATCCTAATAAATATATATACATATTTTGGGTCAAGCCACAACTTGGCCTGGTTTTCCTAGTTGGGACACCCTTATGGCTTAGCATTTTCTACCATGGCTAATACACTAGTTAAAGCATGCCACTGCACTATTCGTGCCATAGTTTCTAGTCATTTTACACTCCAAAATTTGACTATGACTAAGATATTCCATAATAATAATGAATTAAATTAGATAGTTATAAAATTCCAAAAATCACATCTTAATTCAAATAAAGGAATAAATAATATTTTCAAAATTTTGAAAAGATGTTATGATTCTACCCTCCTTAGAAATACCGTCGAATCAAAATGCGATAGTGTATCCTGAAAGTCATCTAGTGAGACCTATGTAGCAAACTTAACTACCCAATTGTCAATTTAAATTAGGGACTCCTAGTCCTAACCATTCTTTTAAAATTGATTTACTCCTAGTTGTGAATGAGCATTTCCTAGTCGCAGGCTCGTAATGGTACGACTAACTTAAGTACCATCACGAGTTCGTATATCTTTTGCAAAAACGGACCTGCATGGGCCACCACAAAAACTTGTCACGACCCGTACCCGCTTTTTCGGATACGAGACGTGTCCAAGCCAGCCTACGCCGCAGAGTCGACGGTAGAACGCTGTCAAGCCCGCAAGAAATAAATGCTCAAAAGATCACATTTGCTCCTCATTCACATTTCTAAGTTTATTACAACAGTTACAACATTTATAATTAAAGAAAATATAAGATTTTATAATTAATAAAATTGATACAATTGCTTTCTATTTCTAGGTTGACCTCAGCATACCCAAGCATTCCCAATGCTAAGAGTGATCGCGGCTAAACCTGAAAAATGTTGGTTTCCAGTCAGGAATGGAACAAGTACACAAACCGACGATAATACAAAAACACAATAGAATTAACAAGACATGAAAATAACATATAAGATATAAAAACTGGAAGATAACTGATGACATAGCACGATAGAGAAGTAAACAAGGAAAAAACTAATAAAAGACATCTATCTAGGTGGTTTGAAATATCCTTTTTGACATATGAACGGCTAGGGGGTAAATCCGGCATACTGCACGTGTCGTGTGCAGCGGCTATTATTCAAGAATAGACTCATGGGATAGTTCTGGGTAGTTCACATGTCTACTAAGATATTTTCCCTCCCGACTACTCCGTGTGACGAGCGTGTCAACAAGCAGCAAGATATATGTATAGACATGAAATGAAAAGACTACTATGAATCGGAAAGCAATCAAAAAGTGCACTTGCCTGAGGTCCTTAGCTGGAGAAACCAATACTATACCACACAATGAGCCACAATCAATCAACACTTGCAGAAGTCTCCAGATGCTGAAATATACAGTACCATCATTCTCAGAATAGTCAAATTAGCTAGGATTGCCTGTCCTTAAGTCCAATTCTGGACACAGGGGCAAAACGGTAATCTTGGGCAAAAACGATGTCCATCGTTGGACCTGCTTTGCACCAAAAATTGTGCCAGAGTCAATGGTCTCTAAAGTCATCAAATTATATGTCTACGGATCTGGTTTGACGATACGAATCCAATGGTATGTCCAATTTTGGATTCCGGTGGGCCGTGCACAAAATTGCCCGTTGAATCAGAAAGTGGGGCCCGCAAAACGGCGATCCAATCAACTGTCTCAGAATCGGACCAAACTTGGCATACAGGACCAGAAAAATGACACGGTCCTGTTGGCACAAGTTTTTGTCTCGATCTGATGAGCGCACAGAAAGTTATGACTGAATTTGTATTGCACGAATACGGGGCGATTTCGACGGATACGCGTTCGATACGACACACACATACATCCAAATCAAGTTCCGTCAGTTCCCACACGTCCACTTTTACTGCTCGCTCCTGTCGGAGTCAGCGATACGTGACGAGGTGGGCCAGTTTGACGGGAGGCACCCGTATCGAGAAAATCCTATTAGTTGAAAAATAGATTTTTAGGTGAAAACCATATCTTGAAATATAGCAAGATATACTAAGAAATAATTTTAAGTCAAAACTAATATTTTCATAATAACATAATTAGTATATTAATATTCCAGAATTTTTAAATCAAGTTTGGAAAATTGATGTATGGCCCAAGGCCAATATTTATTATAAAAATAATAATCAAAGCCCACTGAACAAAGCCCCCAAGTATATACTTGTTATAAATATAATTTTATATAACTCCTAATATAAATAATAATATTAATATCCATAATAATGTTATCAATAATAATAATATACGCTTATTCCCCCACCTACATACGTTGTAAAGACCACTGTTCTCACAAAAAGTGAAAGGTGATTAAGAATTTAAGGGAGAGAGGAGCTGTAAGTAATAGTAGGAGAAGAGTCACCCTTTCTCCACTTAAAGGGGAAAGGAAGAGAGAGAGAGAGAAAAGACGGAAGAGAGAGGTGTGGGAGAACGAGAGTTTGGGCTCACCTCCGGGTCGGCGGAGGGCGAGAAGATGGCCGATAGCGCTGGGTTCGGCTACCGAGGCCCACCTGGACGCCTTGACGAAGCTGCAACGACGGTCGACGAGCCACGGACAGCTGGGATCGTCGCCCAGCTGACTCCGGCGAGGTCAGCGACATGCCTTGCCCAGATCTGGAAGGAGGCGACCATGAGGACCCACTCGGCGGCCTCAGAACATCGGTGCTTTGGCTCGGGGAGGCGCGCACGAGGTCGAACTGCTGGGACCACACGGATCTATCACTGCGGTCGGGCTAGATGGTACTCCCGTCGGCGGAGAGGTACTCGCCCGCGAGGGCGCGGGGAGTTCGCGGCCAGCAGCGGCGAGAAATCGGGTGACCGAACTTTGAGGTGCTACTCGCGGTGCTTGGCCCTCTGGACGCGGAGGAGAGGATCAACCCGCCCTCGGTGGTCCGGGGGTGAGGGTCGCCGGCTCATCGACGGAAGGAGGCGCACGGACCACACCCCGCTGATGGCGGCGACTCCTCTAGCAGTGGAGACTCGCCGGGAAAAGGCCGGGCCGCGGTCACGTGGGTGGCTATGTTCGGCCGGCTGAGAAGGACGGGTTTGCCGCGACGACGATGGTGCCCGACAGCAAGAAAAGGGTCGGGTTAAGAATAGAGGTTGGGTTTTACAATTTCTTTTTGATTTGGTTTTCGTTGTGTCGTGTCCTCGGGATCGGACCCGGGGACACAGGATTTGGGTTTATGGTTGTGTTAGCAGGGAACAGTGAGGGTGGTTGGATGGTCGGGCTATGATGTAACGAACTGGATGAAGGAAGTGATGACACGGACACACGGGTCCGGACACGGATGATATTATAATCTCTGTTGTGGACACAGACACCACTGGACACGAAACTTGTGTTGGCTGTGGGGGAGCTGATGGTGGAGATGGTGGTGGCTGGGTGGTTTTGCTGGTGACGGCATTGCGGTGACGAAGGATGCCTTCGAGGCGGTAGCATTATAGGAGAAATTGAATTTTCTACGTTGGGGATGGAATAGGATTGGCTAATATTGTTTTCCTCTTATACATTCATACTAGAGATAGATGCAAATGCTAGGGAGATTAGAAGGGAGCATGGTTCAATTCGTTTTGGATGAGGATAAAGGGGATTTGTGTTCTTGGGCTAAGGAAGTGTACATATTCGTTTACAATCCTCTCCTTTCTTTTGTTATCCAACTCAAAGTTATAAAACAATCTTAATTCAAATAAAAAGGTTATCATTTAAATAAAACAATATGTTCCAATTAATTTAAAACAAAATATATATATATATATTATTTTTTTAAAAATATATATATATATATATATATAATATATATATATATATATATATATATATATATATATATATATATATATAATCAAAACTTAACCTTCTTTGTTTAAATCAACCAATTCTTTAAATAAGGAGGAATCTAAATCTTAACTCATAAATAGATTATAATAGTTTTGATTTAGATAATTATTTAGTATACAACCAAGTAGTTTAAATCGTCCACCCGTATCATCAAGAATCGAAAATGATCACTATATAACTCCCAGAATGATATTCCATATTATCCAAAAATAATTAATTATCCAAAATAAAGTAATATCCGTTACCATCAATTAAATATATTTTTGTAGAAATCCAAAATTCTATTTTAAAATACTTTTTGATGAATCTTTTGATATTAAGATTATTTATGTTTTTTTTCAAATCTTTTCGAAACCAATAATTTAAAAGCCCAAAGTACTAACCAATTTTGTAATCAACTTAAATATATGTATTTTATTAAAATCGACTAATACTTTAATTTGAAGCCAATTTTTAATACATAAGTAATTACAAAATTTCCTAAAATTTCCTTTGCAAAAATCTCGACGAAACTAACCATTAACAAATAAAATAATAAAAGAAAAATTTAACAATATGGGGAGAAGAGTTACAGCATGGATACCAAAGACTAATATTTTAGGGCCCTACAAAAAATGGGTACCAAACGTTTCATCTGTAAATTCTTTTGTAGGTGGAACACCCTCCATATGTTAGAAGCAAATGGATCCTCGACAGCGGTTGCTCACGGCACATGATCACCGGCGACGGTTCATTATTCGTACTAATGTCGAAGAAGAAGGAAGGATACGTCTCCTTCGGTAAAAATCTTAAAGTGTATATAGTAGGTATCGACAATATTGGTAAGGCTCGCAATCCTATGATTAAAGATGTCTGTCTAGTAACCGAATTAAAACATAATCTACTCAGCATAAGCCATTTAGCTGATCATGGTTAGGGTATTAACTTTGTCAAAGATAAATGTACTATAGTTGATAGCTCAACTGGTAGTACTATCTTAAGGTATTAGTGAAGGCAATATATATATTTTCTATTTGTTGGAAGAGGCTAACAAAGCTGGTAGATGCTTAATCACCAAGAATGATGATAGTCAACTATGGCATATGAGACTCGATAATGCAAACAAGAACACAATTTGAAGACTATCAACAAAAAAATTACTACGAGGCTTACCGGACATCACCCTCAATAAGGATACGGTATGTAGTGAATGTGAAAAGAACAAAGCTACCTGATCCACATTTAAGTCCAAAAATACTGTAAGTACCACTAGACCTCTACAATTACTGCATATGAATTTATTTGGACCTAGTAGAATTGATAATATAGGTGGTAAATTATATGCTTTTGTAATAGTAGATGATTTTTTTAGATACACGTTGGTATATTTTCTTGTTCGCAAAAATGATGCATTGTCTGAATTCGTCTCCTTTTGCAAGAAATTTCAAAATGAGAAAGGATTCATGATTACTCGTATTCGAAGTGATCATGGCGACAAATTTGAGATTGCAGAGTTTGAGCAATTTGGTGGCACACACGGTTATCTGCATGAGTTCTCATGCCTTAGGACTCCGTAACAAAATGGAGTTGTGGAACGTAAGAACATGACTCTATCTGAAATGGCTAGAGTTATGTTAAACCAGTTAGTCTACCTGAATACTTTTAGGCTGAAGCTGTCAATACATCTTCTTATTTTCTCAATAGGGTTCTAATTCGACCTAAATCGAAGAAAACTCCCTATGAGTTATGGTTTGATAGAACACAATCTGTTTCTTATTTCAAAATCTTTGGTTGCAAATGCTTCATTCTTAATACTAAAGATAATTTGGGAAAGTTTGATGAAAAGGTCGATGAAAGTATATTTTTAGGTTATACGGCCAAAAGCAAAGGATACCAAGTCTTCAACAAAAGGACTATAATTATCAAAAAGTTAATAAATCTTACTTTTGATGAACTGAATCAACAAACAATCGAAGATGATGATGAAGACGTCAGTACACCAAGTATAACACCTACAAAAACTTTAAGCACAACACCAGCTGATCCTCCAAGTAGAGCACGTACAAAATTAGAAGCCGGAACCAGCTACCTTGAGAGTCTGCCAAAAAGAATAAAGTTTATGGCTGACCATCCCAAGGACTTGGTAATAAGTGAGATTATCAGAGGTGTAAGTACTCGTTTCCCAAGTAGAGATATAGTTTTGTGTGTTGCATTTGTTTCACAGCTAGAACCCAAAACTATTGAAGAAGCATGTAGCGATAATTTTTGGTTAGACGCTATGCAAGAGAAATTAAACCAATTTGAAAGGAATCAAGTTTGGGAACTTGTTCTCAAGCATGTTGATCATTCGATCATTGTCACCGGCTGGGTATTCCAAAATAAACTCAATTAGAATGGTTTAGTTACTCGTAACTAGGTCCGACTCGTAGCTCAAGGATACAACCAAGAGGAAGGTATCGACTACGATAGGACCTATGCCCCAGTTGCGAGATTAGAATCCATTTTCATGTTATGCGTATTTGCATATTTTCATAATTTTAAGCTTTTTCAAATGGACGTTAAAAGTCCATTTCTTAACAGTTTTATAAAAGAAGAAGTTTATGTAGCTCAACCTCTAGGTTTTACTGATTTCAAAAACCCTGATCATGTTTTCAAGTTGTAGAAAGCCTTATACGGTTTTGAAACATGCCCCTCGTGCTTGGTATGATCATTTTTGAGCTTTTTCTACTTGATAACAGTTTTACAAAAGGTAATGTTAACATTACACTATTTGTAAATTTTTAATAGAAATCTTCTTTAATTCATATTACGTTGACGATATTATCTTTGGATCTCCTGATGAATCTTTTTGTCAAGAATTTTTAAAGTGTATGCAGAATGAGTTTGAGATGAGCATTATGGGAGAACTCAAATTCTTTCTTGGACTACAAATCAATAAACCAATAATAGGACGTCATTAATCAAGCTAAATACACAAAAGACTTACTAAAGAAGTTCGATCTGGAAATCCTCAAACCTCTTGGCAATCTGATGGTAACTTCAACCAAGCTTGATATTGATAAACAAGTAAAACCGTCGAGATACGTAAGTACAATGCATGATTGATAGTTTACTTTAATTAACTGCTCGTCCTGGTATAATGTTTAGTGTTTGCTTGTGTAAGTTTTCAAGCTAACCCTAAGGAATCACACTTGTGCGCGGTTAAGCGTATCTTTCGATACCTTAAAGGCACTTCTTCTGTCGGCTTATAGTATCACAAAACCATATTTTTTGACCTAAACGGTTTTCGGATGCTGATTTTGCTGGATGAAAGTAGATAGAAAAAGTACTAGCGGCACGTGTCATTTTCTAGGTAAGGCTCTAGTCTCTTGGTTTAGCAAGAAGCAAAATTCTCTGCATTATCAACTACTGAGGCTAAGTATCGCCGCGGATGTTGTTGTGCACAAATTTTATGGATTTGTAAACCTTAGAAGACTTTGGTTTACAGTATTCACACACCCACTTTCTGTGACAATACAGTATTATTAATCTAACTAAGAATCCTGTATGTCACTCTCTCTCACTGATATTAATTCGACATCATTTTCTTAGATATCATCAAACATATGGAGATATAAACCTTGTATATGTACACACAGAGAACCAACTGGCTGACATCTTTACAAAACTATTAGCGAAAGTTGTTTCAATTATTTACGTCGAGAATTAGAAAATTTTAGATGTCAAATATTAATTAATTTTGTTTTTATAATTATTTTTAATATGAAAAAACTATTATTGAGACAAGCCTAAAAAGGGTCTGTTTGTCACCACGGCTACAGCTAAAGCAAAACGGTATTTAAGAGTTCCCTGTGAACCTCTATTAGCTGGGATTGTACCCCTACAGCTAAGCTGAAATAGTTATTGTGTAACACAATTTAATTCATAAAATATATTAATTTATTAATAAAATTTAAAATAACTAAACATGGAATTATAATTAAAAAATTGATGAATTTAAAGTGACATTGCATTTATTTCTGTTCAAAAATACCTCAACAGAACCCTAGGCGAACTCTGACCGAATTCGGCTCGAGTTCGGCCCGAGTTCTGTTGGTATTGGGTGTTTTAAGTCAGAACCAAAGTGGCCCCTTCCTATTCATCACCCCCATCTCCTCAAACACAGCAGCAATCGTGCCCGAGAGCTTCAAACCCTAGTTTTTCATCCTTTGATATCTCTCAAATCGTTTGTAGTTTTTCAATCCAAAATTTGATTTGTGCATAGAATCTCGTTCTCTCTCCACACTACTCAATCTCAAAAGGTATAACCTCCTCATTCTCTTATTTTCACTTTCATAAATTTCTATATTTTTATTGAAATTATGCCTAAGAACTTCAACCCCTTCAAGAGGAAGAAGACGACGGCTAGTGAAGAGGCCTCGTCTTCGGATCCTATCCTCGAATCAATCTTTTTGCCCGTCCAATCGTACGACAGGGCGTTCAATGGGTTTTTCTTCTAAACCCATGATCAATCACTTTTATGGTATACAGATTTCTCTATTCGCAAACATATGTTCCGACGCACGATTAAATGGAATTTCTTTCCGTCCCATCGGACATACTTGAAGCATTAGGATTACTAACCTTGTTACTCATTCATATCCTATCGCAACTAATGTTATTCGTTTATTTTATTACAATTTCACTCTTAACACTTTCTCTGTTAAAAGTCGTCTCGGAGCCGATATTCAATTTATTGATGTCGACTTAGAAAAATCCTTGATATTCCAAATGAAGGTGCTCCGCTAGACGATATCACGGAATTTGAATTCTCGTAGGCGCGGCCTTAAACAGCTTCAAGAATGAACTCTGCTCTCTGATCGAGTTCATTTTGGAAAGTTTACAGCTGCTAATTTGAACTTATTTTCTATGAATTGTATCGCCTCGTCACTTTACTATCTTGCCTAAATCCACCTCCAAGAACGATGTGACTACCCTTGAAATGTCTGTTCATTACCATATTCATAAGGGATTCCATTTTCTGTCCCCAAAATGATATTCAGATGATGGGTCGTTGTCGTGAAAGGAACAGAAACCTTGCTTCGCGATGATTCTCCCAATCATCTTTTAGCATTTTGAGATTGATCTATCCACTTGTGCTCGTAACTGGTCCTTCTGAAGCTGGCACTTCTAGACATGGTGGCGCTGCTGGCGCTGATGATGATGATTCTGAGGATTTCTGATCAAGATGTTACTATACTTTGTCTAGATGTTATCTCGTTAGACTTTATTTTCCTATGTATGCTTGAAAATGCTCCGATATTCCAAGATAGTACTTTATCTTTATCTTTTATTTACTTTAGCACTGTGACTGTCTGATGAGTTGATACATTTTCAAAACTCTTATTAGTATGCATTTTATTTCTATGTGTATCGTACTCTCTCTATTATTCCCTGTATGCATTTTCTTATTCTATGTGTAGCATTACCTATCTTAGTTTTATGCTTTTAACATAGAACAGCCTGTGAATACATGTTATTCTTCCGATGTTTTTGTATTTCTTCAATTTTTATTTCTTATGCATGAATTGTGTGGGGAGCTTCTCTCTTTGGTAATTATTTTTTCTAAGTGACAACGGGGAAAAATGGATCTAACATCTTTTGCAGGATACAAATTTTTTTTTGGATACAGTACCATACAGGTGAAACAAGTACATTACAATTTGATTTTTTTAAATCAAAGATCGAATATTATCGGTCAAGGTTTGTCAATTATCAAAATGGGAGATTTGTTGGTCCATTGGCAACGGTCAAACCTGATTTTAATAATTGATCTAACCCCGTCTCGATATAAGGGCTACTTGGAAAATTATTGAGAATTGCTACTTCTACGTTCAAGACTGAAGCCGTTTTG